>PVKU01000133.1:0-36562 GCA_004027475.1 Anoura caudifer | reverse complement strand
GATAGCCAATCTATCAGATGCATAGTTCAAAGCATTGGTGATTCAGATGCTCACAGAATTGGTTGATTTTGGTCACAAATTAGATGAAAAAATGAAGGCTACAATAAGTGAAATGAATGAAAATGCACAGGGAACCAATAGTGATAGGAAGAAAACTGGTACCCAAATCAATGGAGTGGACCAGAAGGAAGAAAGAAACAAACAAACAGAAAAGAACAAAGAACCAAGAATTCAAAAAAAATGAGGAGAGGCTTAGTAACCTCCAGGATATCTTTAAATGTACCAACATCCGAATTATAGGGGTACCAGAAGGGGAAGAGGAAGAGCAACAAGTGGAAAAGTTATTTGAACAAATAATAAAGGAGAACTTCCCCAATCTTGAAAAGGAAATAGACTTCCAGAAGTCCAGGAAGCTCAGAGAGTCCCAAAGAAGTTGGACCCAAGGAGGAACACACCAAGGCACATCATAATTACATTAGCCAAGTCTAAAGAAAAGGAGAGAATCTTAAAAGCAGCAAGAGAAAAGGAGACAGTTACCTACAAAGGAGTTCCCATCAGACTGTCAGCTGATTTTTCAAAAGAGACCTTCCAGGAAAGAAAGGGCTGGAAAGAAGTATTCCAAGTCATGAAAGGCAAGGACCTACATCCAAGATTGTTCTATCCAGCAAGGCTGTCATTTAGAATGGAAGGGCAGATAAAGTGCTTCTCAGATAAGGTCAAGTTAAAGGAGTTCATCATCACCAAGCCCTTATTATATGAAATGTTAAAGGGACTTATTTAAGAAAAAGTAGATCAAAAATACGAACAACAAAACAATAACAAACTAACAATTATTAACAACTGAAGCTAAAAAAAAAAAAAAAAAAAAAAAAAAAAAAAAAAAAAAAAAAAAAAAAAAAAAAAAAAAAAAAAAAAAAAAAAAAAAAAAAAAACAAGAACCAAACAAAAATGAACTAAGCAAACACCTAGAACATGAAAAGATTCACAGAAATAGAGATCACATGAAGGGTTATCAGCAGGGAGGGGGAGGAGGGAGAATGGGGGAAAAGGTACAGGGAATAAGAAGCATAAATAGTAGGTACAAAATCGACAGGGGGAGGTTAAGAATATTATGGGAAATAGAAAAGCCAAAGAACTTAGACGTGTGACCCATAGACATGAGCTAAGGTGGTGGGATGATGGTAAAAGGTGGGGGACAGGGCAGAGGGGAATAAAGGGGAGAAAAAATGGTACAACTGTAATAGCATAATCAATAAAATATATGTAAAAAAGAAAATGGAGAAAACAAAGTACTTATACATATGACCCATGGACATGAACAAAGGTGTAGGATTGCCTGAGGGAGTGGGTGAGCGCTGAGTTGAGGAGAGCAAAAAGGAAAAAAATGGGGACAAGTATAATAGCATAATTAATACAATACAATTTTTAAAAAAGGATTTGCAAAAGTGTTTAAAAAGGTGCAGCCAAAGGTTGGAACATGGTTAGAGAAACAAATCAAGAAAAGCACACGTTTCAATGAAAAAGGAGTCATCAAGTATCAAATTGTATTGAGAGATTTAAAGTAAATTTCATCATTTCCTTTATGAAATAATTATATTGAAATGAAATAAATAAGACCCTCACTATGAACATGATTAATAAAATGCACCTATCATTTTTTACCTCCTGTAAATCACATGAAAGAAACAGAGAGATCTGTGCTCCTCAAAACAACTGCAAGGGATGCCAAAAGCAAATGAGGTCACACTGAGGCTGAGTATACAAGTAAAGAAAAGAAAGAACAACCAAAAATTAATGAGAGCGACTGGTAGAGGCAAACCTCACAAAGACATAACGAAAATCAACTCTCTTACAGACAGTCCAGGAAATTGTGATATCAGCTAAAGCACTTGAGAAAGTAAGAGGAAACAGGTTTTACACAAAACAAATTATGATGGAAATAAAAAAGAGTTAATAGTTTGAGAAAAATTATAGTACAACATGACATGGAAGACAGGTAAAGAAATACCAACATATACATAATTGAAACCCTGGAGTCAAAACAAAGAACAAAAAGTCAAGCAGGGCGAACACTGAAAGGGAATATCATGTGCCAGGGAAATTTGGTTCAGAATAGTTTTATTAGTTTCTTATTGCTGCTGTAATGAATTGTCACAAATGTAGTGGCTTAAAACAGCATGCATTTATTATGTCATAGTCTAAACATCAGAAGTCTCATTGGGCAAAAATCAAGATGTTGTCAAGTCTGTGATTTCTTTTTTCCTGGAATCTGGAAATCCCATCCCTTGCCTTTTTCAGCTCTACAGTCTGCATTCCTTGGCTCAAAGTCTCTTCCATCTTCCCCAGGTAGCAAGGACATCATTCGAATTCTGCTCTCACCACCACATTGCCTTCTCTGACTCTGATTCTGACCCTGCTAAATCCCTCTTATGAGGACCTTTGTGACTACACTGGGCCCACATTAATGAGCCAGAGTAATCTCTCCAAATTCCTTATTTATTTATTTATTCTTTTTTAATGGCTTTATTGGAATGATACTGGTTAATAAAATTACATGTTGCAGGTGTACAATTCTATAATATATATCATCTGCATATTATGCTCACCACCCCAATTCAGGTCTCCTTCTATTACCATGTAACACTCACATACCCTCTTCTACCACCCCACCCGTTTCCCTCTGATAACCACCATGCCATAATCCATGTCTATGATTTCTTTTTGCTTAATCCCTTAATCTTTTTCACCCAGTCCTGCACACTTCTCCCCTCACACTTGCAAAGCCCCTTTGACATGTAAAGTAATATACTCACAAGTTTCAGGGAGTAGGGTGTGGACATTTATTCTCCTTACCACAGCAGTCAATTCTGAGATATATATATTAAAATAAGTATTATAGTTTTAATGTAAGTACATGTTCTTTGTGTAACAAGACAATTCAGTCAAGCCACTTATGAGAAGAATTTTTTTCAAAGTGCATACAATGTCAAAAGACAATGGAAAAATTTCCATAAGATACTCAAGTAAAGAAAGGGTAAACTGAGAATTTTATTATCTAGCCCTTTCCTTAAAGTATAAAAATGAAAAAGAAACAGTTTTGTCAATGCAAATACTTAGTGACCATTGCTCTCATGTGCTCATTCTGAGTAAACTAGCAGAGAGTTAAATCCAGCAAACTAAGATATGAATGGGGAAACCACAGCAAAAAGACTTGCAGTGAGTAGTGAATATATTAATTTGTAAAACCAAGATAAAAATACATAAAAAGAACTGTTTGACAGAAAGGATAAAATAGTTTTATGTCATGATAACATCAAAGTTATATAACTAAAAATATAAGACGTAGAAGAGGAAAAATGTTGGTAGTAAAATTATCAATGTCTTATATCTAACAGCTAGAGTCCAAAGGGTATAAATTAAAGTTAACAGGTCAGCTAATAAAAATATAACATTTTAATAGTAAATAGACAAAAGTTAAGAAATATAATGCTACCCCAAAAAATCTTTTGTGAACAGGAAGATAGAGAGAATAAAGAGGAATCATATTAATTTTATCATAGACCAAAGTAGAAAATCAATATATATAGTTGTCTAAAGATATAATTACAGATGTCAGAATGAGGTGATGGAAAATGGCAAAGTAGAAAGCTAAAAAAATAAGTCCCTTCACTGAAGCAGCAATTAAGCTGGCAAAAATTTATGGAAATTTTTGGATGTATGAAATCTATACATAAAATTTGTAGGTATGTAAAAAATGTTATGGTACCAAGAGAGCATTTAATGAAAAGGAAAAAAAAAGGCTGTTAAATTATGGTAAGAAAGTATTATAGTATTTTTGCTTATTCATTTACCATCTTCCATTTTCCATTTTGGCAACAGATATGAAAACAGTGGCCTGAGTCCCAGGTGGCACCTTGCTGTGCCAGGGAGTGAAGTGATTATTCTCAAAACATTGAGGCTGTGCACTTTGACCTGTCTAGAAGTTGCTTTCAGGTGGAAGCAGCCTCCCAGGCTGTTGTCAATCAAAAGCTTTGAAGGCGTATATTACCAGTAGTTGCTATGAACAAGGGACAGCAGATGGGGCAGGCAGCAGACTAACCAAAAGCCTGAGAAGGAGGAGGCTAAGGAGGAAGATACTTAAAGAATTAAGAGCTTTCACGTTCTACCACATACAACAAGGAATGTGTAATGCAACGTGTATGCTTAGAGCCAAATGCATGTTCAGAAAGGACCTGAAAAAAATCCTCAGCTAACACCTCTAGTTGATCTGCAGTCTCTACACAAGTGGGAGGGGAAGTCTAAGGCAGAGTTGTTGGCAGCCGGGCTAAATATTGAAGCAGTTCCCCAGCTCAGAGCCAATCTGCTAAGAAAAGGGTAGTATTTTTGTTGTTGTTGTTGCTCCTGCTATTTAAGTAAACCTCTGTTAGGATTAGGATTACAGGTTTTAAAAAATCTCTGACATATTGTCTGGGGTAGGGAAACAAAAGAACAAATAGACAAATGAGACTACATTGAACTAAAAATACTTTTGAACAGCAGAGAAAACCATCAGCAAAACAAAAAGACAGATATTTGCTAATGATACATAAGGGGTTAATATCCAAAATTTATAAAGAACTCAGACAACTCAACACCAGAAAAACAAACCACCCAATTAAAAATTGGGCAGAAGACCTAAAGACACTTCTCCAAAGAGGACATACAAATGATCAATAGATATATGAAAAGTTGCTCAATATCGCTAATCATCAGAGAAATGCAAATCAAAACCACAATGAGATTATCACCTCACTCCTGTCAGAATGGCCATCATCAATAAATCAACAAACAACTGTTGGTGAGGATGTGGAGGAAAGGGAGCCCTAGAGCACTGCTGGTGGGAATGCAGACTGGTGTCACCACTATGGAAAACAGGGTGAAGGTTTCTCAAAAAATTAAAAATGGAGTTGAATTGCCTTATGACCTAGCAACTGTATTTCTGGGAATATATCTGAAGAATCCCAAAACACTAATTTGAAAGAATGTATGCATCCCCATGTCACTGAAGCATTATTTACAATAGCCAAGATATGGAAGCAACCCTATCAATAGATCAGTGGCTAAAAAAGCTGTGGTGCTCATACACAATGGAATACCACTAAGCCATAAAAATGAATGAAATTTTATCTTTTGCAACAGCATGGATGGACCTACGCAGTATTATGCTAAGTGAAATAAGTCAGCTAGAAAAAAGAGAAATACTGTATGATTTCACTTATATATATAATCTAAAGAACAAAATAAACAAAACAGAAACAGACTCATAGATACGGAGAACAGACTCATAGATACGGAGAACAAACTGATGTTGGAAAGAGGGGAAGGAGTTCAGGGGGCTGGGTGAAAAAGATGAAGGGATCAAGAGGTAGAAATTGGTAGTTACAGAATCATCACAGATGTAAATTACAGCATAGGGAATATAGTGAATAATATCATACTAATTATGCATGGTACCAGGTGGATACTTGAAACATCAGGGGGCCACTCTGTAAAGCACATGATTGCCTAACCCTTATGTTCTGCATCACAAACTAATATAGAATAATATTGAATGCAAACTGTAGTTAAATTTTTTTAATTGTAAAAATTATGAATTTAAGTAAAAAGATCAAATCAATTTCATAATTCTTAACTTAGATGCTTCTATATAAATATCTAAGGTAAATATGTTGTTTCACTTTTTAAAATGTACATATGAGACCTATCATTTTATAATGTGCTTTCAATCAACATTAAGATATTAAACTATATGTTGATATATGTCCTAATTAGTCTTCACTAATAAATAATATTGTATGGAAAAATCAGACATAGTGCATAGATACCCAAAAAAACAAAGACTTCAGTGACCACATAGGACAAGAAATACAGTCTTTGCAAAGACAATTTTGGAAAATCAATAAACAAATGGACCACTGTAGCCCACAAATATTAACACTAAACCCAGGGGATGGGAAAAATATAATTTCCTTATTTCCCATACTGTAATATTTAAATCATTCAATTTTCAAAGAAAAATAAAAAGTAGATAAACAAACAGAAATTTATGAATCATTCACAGGAAAAAAAAGGAAATTGGCAGAAACCATTCCTAAGAAAGCCCAAACTCTAAATTTAATAAACAAAGACTTTAAGAATATCTTTTAAATATGCTTAAAGAGCTACAGTAGACCAGAGAAAAAGTTAAGAAAATCAGTAGAATTTTGTTTGAATAAACAGATACTGTATAAAGAGATAAAAATCATTTTTAAAAAGGGAACCAAATAGAATTTGTGGAGCTGAAATTTCTTTAAATAATTCACTGGAGAGGTTACACAGCAGATAGAGCACACAGAAGACAGATTCAGCAACACTGAAGCTAGAACAACTGAAATTATCCAGTCTGAGGAGCAGAAAGAAAAAGGAATGACAGAAAGTGAAGAGAATACAAGAGACCTCTAGGACAGCATCAATCACACTAATGTGTGAATGACAGGAGTTCCAGAAGGAGAAGAGAAAGGGACACAAAGAATATTTGAAGAAATAACTGCAAAACTCTTCCCAACTTTTAAGAAAGAATAAATCTATACATCCAAGAAACTGAATGGCTTCCAAGAGGATAAATTCAAAGAGATCTGTACCGAGACATATTAAAATAAATCAGTTGAAAGACAAAGACAGGAGAGAATCTTGAAAGCAGCAAGAGAGAAGCAACTCCTCAAGTGCAAGGGAGGCTCAACAATATTAATAGCTGATTTCTCACTTGAAACTATGTAGGCAAAAGGCAGCAGGATTATATATGTAAACTTCTGAATGGGGATAACAACAGCAGGATGGCAAAGGACAATAGAAAGCCATATATATTACCCCTCCACAGAAATACTGACTTAACGATAATAGTGAAACCAAAATATGTTGAAGAGAAATTCAGAATCTAGCTAAGAAGTACAAGCATCCTAAAGAAGCACAAAGTGAGAAGCAGCCATATTTATATGGGGAAGAAGAGCAGTTTCAGTGTACTCACACAAGTTCTTCTCCTGAACAGGCTTAGCTCAACACCAAGAGGATTGCCTTACTCCATGCTTCTCTCATGGAGGGACAGTAAGCGTTTCTGCCTCGCCTCACGCTGAGAACTGAAAAACCAAAAGAGCTTGGTCCTGGATGTAGTTAGAAACCAAGAAAGGGGAAAGCATCCCCTAAGAGCTGACATTTTTATCATGATCCAGAAAAAGCAGAGAACTGATGCCTTTCCTCCAGGAGGGAAAAACAAAAGCAAAGTGGATCATGTCTTCAGCCTTATTGTGGCTAATATCAGCTGGCCAACACACATGTCTCCTAGTCAAAACCAGTCCAGGAAGACTGGAAGAGGTGGCTGCTTCAGGGCAGAAGGACTGGAAGAAGTAGCTGCTTCTTCAAATGTACAAACAGCAAAATAAATCTACAAGGAATACAAAGAATCAAGAAAACACAACACAATCAAAGAAAGGAGACAAATCTCCAGTAGTAAACTACCTGAAGTAAATGGCTGAAATAAGTTGTAAATCACTTTCTCTCTAGTGTAAAAGTTAAAATAAATATTTTAAAAAACTATTAACTACAATAATTTAATACTTATACAGTATAAAAAGATGTAAGTTGTCACATCAATAACATAAGGTGTGGAGGAGAAAGAAGTAAAAGTGTAGAACGGCTGAATGGATTTTTTAAAAAAATCCAACCATGTGCTGCCTACAAGAAACTCACTTTAAGGACACAGATGGGCTGAACCTGAAGGGTTAGAAAACAATATTCTATGCAAACAGTAAACAAAAGAGAGAAGTAGCTATTCTTATATCAGACAAATGGATATTTGAAAACTGTCACAAGAGATAAAGAAGGTCATTATATGATGATATTCAAGAGGATATAACAAATATAAAAATATATGCACTCAACATTGGAGACTCTAAATATATAAAGAAAATATTAAGAACTCTTAAAGAAGATGACAACAATATAGTAACAATAGAATTCGATACCCCATTTCAAACAATGGATAGATCATCCAAAAGAAAACCAATATGGATACAGAATACTTGAACAAAACTATACAAGACTAAGTGAACTGAACAGAGATACAGAATATTCCATTCTACAGTGCCCAAGTATGCAATCTTCTTAAGAGCGCAAGGAAAATTCTCCAGGATAGATGAAATGTTAGAGTACAAACTAAGTCTCAACAGATTAAAAAAGACAGCAAGTATCTTTTTCAACAACGACAGTGTGAAACTAGACCACAACAACAGGAGGAAAACTGGAAAATGCAAAAATGCATGAATGTTAAACAACACACTCCTAAACAACTAATGGGTCACAAAACAAATCAAAAGGTAAATGAAGAAACATCTTGTGACAAATAAAAATGGGAACACAACATATAAAAACTTATGGGGCACAGTGAAGCAGTACTGCTGAAATGTACATCACACTTTTTTATTTATACTTATATTAATGTCCAAGGCCTTGCTGGCAACACAAGGGCCCAATCCTTGGGTCCAAAGGGCAAAGCGCTGAGCTGAGCATCCTGGATCAGTGGAGAGTGGTCCCCATGCCAAGAAAATGACAACACTGTGCAATTCATACGCACAATGGAGTAGCAGCTGCGTCTTTTTGTGTGATTTATAGCATTTTTGGTTTTGGTCAAATGCGTAAAACAAATTGTTTCTCAATTATATATTTTGTAAATTTTATCTTTGGTCCTTAGGGTCTTTTTTGGCTTAATTTTAATTCTTAGGAAACAGTTGCCTGTTAAAAGCCACAAACATATGACTTTGGAAAATGCAGAGTAATAAATAATAGAATTTCAAATAGTTTAATATTTGTGTTACATTTAAAATAACTAAAGTCGCACAGAAAAATACAGATGCAAGATAACACTCCTGGGAATCATTACAAAGGCCAATCCAAATTCATTATCTGGACTTGTTATTGTTTCTCCATTCCTGGCTCTAGCTTAGCCTCCTGACACTTTTGAACTCCCTTTTATGGTTCATAACCCAAACATTCTCTTGCACCCTGCCTCCTTTATTTTTCTCAACAGCATTTAATTTTACGACCAGCATTTACATTTTACCTACTCATTTCATTTTCTGTGTTTCCCTCATTGGAAGGCAAATTCCATGAAGGTAAGGAACCGTATGTATTTCAGTCACTGCTGAGGTCCAGTGCTCACAGAGCGACTGTAACACTGCACAGTCTTCACCATTATATGTAAAATACACAGCAATAATTTCACACTGAAGATACATCATAAAATCTTACATTTACTTATTTGTACATATACATCGATCAATAAATTAATTAGTGTGAGATGTTTATGAGATGTATGGTTTTACTTCATCCTGCTATGATTTCCACAACTTAAGAGAATAATATTTGTGAAGATGATCTTGAGGTGATCTTATAGAAGCCAAAATAATTTCTAAATAATAAAAAATAAATGTTGCTTTAGTATTGATTTTGTTGTGTCATATGCTAATTATTTGAAACTTCTAAGTATTAGTGTCTCTAAGATAATCTTATTTTAAAATATTAGATTAACTTAAATATTCATTCCCTAAATATTTTGAATAAATATGTTTATTATTTATATCTAACTAAAGTTTTGAGGTAGAGAGTAGATTTGAGCTGAGGTCTGAATATAGTCTTTGGACTTGAAATTTACAGGTGATTGGAATACACTCAATTCTAGGTGAAAAAATTACTAGGACTATTTTATTACCTTTTTGTATAGTAGGCATGTCACTGTCTGCAATCAGTTGCAAGCAGTCTTGAGTGACTGAAAAGCAAAAATGTAACATTTTAGTTATTTGAATAGTAATAGTAATGGAACTAAGATGATTTAGAGAACACAAAGTTACAAACTCATTCTCCAGTAACACTGAATATATTATACTTTCTACATAGCTTGTATATTGTTCTTAACATTACTTTATGCAATTCGTCCACAGGCATTTACTGTAACTTTCACTTGAAATAAAATTTGTACTTGAAATTCATGTTTCAGAAAACCTATACCCTGTAGAAATATAGTAAGTATATCATCTTTATACTTTTAACCTAACTTACTTTAAAATGTTAATGTATAGAAAGCAAGTTTAGTCATTATTATTTGTCTTTTCAACCCTACCAAATAATGAGTTGGTTAAACTGTCAGGATATTATAAAATGAATTTTTGTTTAAAAAATCTAACAGCAAATAACAACTCACTAGTATTAAAAACACTACTATTATTACTAAATTTAAAATTAATTGTTAACATTTATTGAGCCAACATAAATCCAACCTCACAAAAATCCTAAAAATTATGTACTGAAAACTAAGTCTTGAGAAAGTGTAATCAACTTGCCCAGGTCCTGAGATGGAAACCACATCTTTTCACTGTGGAGCCAAAGTCAGCCTTCTATTAAAATATTTGGACCCAAAAAAGCAGAGATTGAACATCTTTTCAAAATAAAATTGAAGATTTTCCCTGAGATTGCTTAATCAGCAAAGTTTCTGGGGATCATCAATTCATATCACATATTAAATGTATAGTAAAATATTCCAGAGAATGTTCATGGGAATAAATAACTATTTGGTTAAATAAAGACAAATGCCATAAGGCAAAAAAAGCAAGATAAGTAGACTGTAGAAGAAGAAAGGAAAACAATAAATACCTTTGAAAAATATAAAACATAAACCTGAGCATTCCTATTTTAAAGTAATGAACTATTATTGGTAGCTTAGATCTGTTATTTTTTAGCAAGTATTGTATTCAGAACTGAAGTAACACCTTAAACATGCTTCTCAGTGTATCAATTTTAATACCTGAACACAGTTCAGAATTTCTGCTTCAGTTGATTGATTAAAATATTTCTAATATTTAAAACATGAAATAACGTATGTAATAATTATATGATATTCTGAGGTTGTGCAAATGCATTGGCTTAAGAATAATTCTCTTAAAGGGAGTTATCACATAAACAAAATCTGTTAAGCAATTTCTCTTGGCATTTAAAGGTGGAATATAATGTTAAAAAATGCAATTCCTTTATAACCATGAAACTTTTCTAACACATTTTTAGTTAATCTGATCAATTCAATAGGAGCACAACTATTCAATCTACTTTGTGATTCTTTTCTTTTTTTTCTTTTTTAATTTTTTACCAGCGTCCCGGCGCTTGAGGATAGAACCGGCGGACTAGAAACCGCCAGCACCGAAGACATGAAGCCGAGGGGGCCTGAACTCTTTCCCCTTCCCTGTACCCTACGGGGGCCGGGACCGCAAGCCCAACCCCCGCCAAGGAGAGGACGGTACTTTGTGATTCTTTCATTGATTTATAAAACAAGGGTAGCCACGTCTGTGTTAGAGAAAATGTGACTCATTAGTGCAGTTACTATGGCAGACCCTTTGCCATGAAAGTATGTAAAAACGTAGTAACAGGCAGAATGGTTGTGAACAAGGAGGCTGTGAAGGAAGAAATAACAAAGCATCCAAAGCAGCTATAGTCTGAAGGGCACAATATACAGAGGAGCCACATTAAACCTATTTTAAACGTGTTTTTGTTTTTCTAACGAAAACTTCTTAGAAATTGCTACTCACAAGGTACCATAATTGCTTCTTGGAGGGACTCAAGGATCCATCAGAACACCTAAAGCTCTAACCTTTTGTCCACACAGAAAAAGAAGAGGATGTTGACAAAAGTCAAAGTCGAATTTCCAAATTTCCATCTTTCTTTTGTCATTATGTGTACAGGGATATTATAAAGATTAAATGAGATAATGCATATGAAACACTTAATACTACACCTGGTACACAACAATTGCAAAATCACTCTTGGCTGTTATCAGTAGCAGTAGTAGTGCCAGCAATACACTTTCTAACAGCATCGCACCAAATGAATTGGGAACGTAGTGCGTACTATGAGAGCATGAAGAACAAGTGAGGTTGATTAAAAAGACCAAAGAAATACTACAACACATTACTTCCTATTTCCATTAACCCTAGCCTTGACTGCTTCCCCAAAACTCCTATAGGAGAAAGAGTTTTATGTAATGAGTGATGCCTCAACACTACCAAACTGCTGATACATATCCGAATTTTAATCTCCGTGGCTTAACTAAAACTTGGCTGCAACTTACATATTGAAAAACAGTGATCTATTTCATCATGTAGTAACAGAAATCTACATTTTAGAAAAAAGCATGCCATTGAGAGAAAAGTTTATTTCTAGAAATACTACTCTTCCAAAAAAAATGGAATCTTAAAATGACAGTTCAATAACAATGTTTGAAAAATGAGAACAAGACTTTCCTCATTAGATGCTGCTCAGGTCCCACTAACCCCATCAGTGTTACTTATCTCTTCTCATTTCAACTCTTCCTTCTCAGGAAATTTAATATTTACTGTCACTTCTCTCCAGTTCAGCCTTTTAGGACTCTTTCCAATTCAACATAGATCGGATCTTAACTATAGATTATTGCTCACAAAAAGTGGGGAAAGACAAGTATAGTATTTTCTGATATCTCCCAAGAACATAGATATCCAATTACAACAGTTCTGAGAATGCAGAGTCAATGTAAAACACAATATTAATAGCAATTGTAATACCGGTTGTGTTTGGTTTTCATGTCTTTCATACATCATTCCCTCTACTACAACTGAAGGGAATTACACAAGAGTTTAAGAATAGTTCATCTTTTTAACTAAGCAGGGCAATAGCATACATTAAAACCTTTTTGTATGACTGGGAAACATTTCTAGATATGTATATTTACTATATACATATCATAATATGTGAAACATGGATAATTATTCTTCAGTACATTTTGACAGCATAAGAAAATTTACTCATAACATTAAACTTTGTGTAAAATATTTCTAAAAAAATTATACTGATGACAAAAATAGATTACAAAAGAGAATCCCTAAATAAGAACTTTCAAAACAAATAATTTGCTACTACTCAACATTTGATAAAATAAAATCTAACCAATTTCACAATTAAAATAGCACTTAAATATTTTCTATACAAAAAAAAAAAACATTTTGAGCTGGAAAGCTACCTTCTTAAGTGTATTATTCAAATACCATTTAATCAGGAAGAGGGGCTTGAAAGTATAAGGGATTGCTAATATCTGTTATATTGTTCTCTGTATTGGAACTAAACCCTTTCAAACTGGAACCTTGTTTACTATACATTATTTCAATAAGCTAATATACAAAACTACCGAAAATGCAATTATCGCAGGTTACCTGTGGCTCTCATGAAAAACATCACACATTTGCTCAATTCATATGTCCTGTACCTACTAATTTTTCATAATTCTTCTCACTTATCTAGACATAAAAGGTTGATTAGAAGAATTTTTTAAAGATCTAAATATTAACTTAATGCTGTATATAGATTTATAAAAAATTGAAGAAAGACTTGCCATGGGGTAAACATTTCTACTGGAATGGAAATATAAGAATTTAGGTGTGGAAAACTGGATTATAAAGTTTTATTTGATCAATGATAAGCAGTTTGCTTGGGTGGCAACTTATGAAACCATATGAGTTGAGAGAGTTTTAAAAGAATTTTTAGAGAGCTAAATTGAGAAGTAAACAGAAAAAAAATCAGGAATTCTTAATCTTGAGAAGGGCCAGCCTGATAAATGTTGATTATACATGTGTCTATGTGTAGAATGAATTGCCGTAAAGGGAGACAACAGCAAGCCAAGTTTCAGCTGTTGACTTGTGATAAATATAACATGAGTATAATGTGGTTTAAAATACAAGTATACAAATGAAGCATCCAAGATAAACTATGAAAAAAATATAAGTCTGTGACTAATGACTGTATGTGTTTCAAGGAGAATTAAAAACTAATAATAAAAACAAGTTTTCAATTCTGGGGAATTCAGAAAGATGGTAGTACTATAATGGCCTTAGGGAGAAGGAAAGAGGTGCTGTTTTTTTTTTTTGAGGGCTGGGAAGGAGTTGATAAAATAAAATAGAAATAACTATAGCTAATAGAAGTAAAGAAAAATATTTGAATTAAATATTTGAATTAAAGATGTGTGTGTGTGCAGAGTTTTAAGCACTAATTGGGCATTGGGATGTATCACTCATATGATTATGTTCTGTGCCTAAAGCAACGTAGAAGATGTAAAACGGTAGCCCTTTACAGAGCCTCATAAGCACTAAGAACTAAAAAAGCAAAAACAAACAAACAAAAAATCCCACCATTTTCATTTAATGCTGTTTCATTTTACAACTGATAAAATATTTTAATTTAAAATTACTAATTTTATAGTTAAGTCATCATCGCCACAGGATATGTTTTTTCTTTTGCCATGACTCTTTTGCATTATTTTAGAATATTTCTTGATTAATGGTGTATACTCAGAGGTCACTGGCTACAAGTAACTTTCCAGTGAAAATATGCAAACAAGCCTGAAAGTCAAGAAAGGTAAAACCAAAAATAGAAATACACCTGAATGTCTTGAAAAAGGTAATAATAAATTGCACAAGTGGTTGTTACATCTTCAACTTCCTCTTGGACATTTCTATCTGGATGCTATAACAATGCCTTAAGTTCAACAGGCCCCAAATCTATTTCTTTATCTTTCTCACACACTGACTGCTTACTCCTTTTTTCCCCTCCCTTAATGGATTATATAACTGTCCTCTGAGTTGCCCAAGATAGAAACTTTATATACATGCCTGTTTCTGTGGGGAGAACATACATGAATCAATATGATAAAAACAAATAAAGTTGCAATTGTACGAGAAAGAGAGAATATTCCATTTGACCCAAATAGAAGGCCTCTCTGAACGGTCACACTTTAATGAAATCAGATGGAAGAAGGGAACAGGAACATTCCAGACAAAAGTAACAGTCGTGAGTATACGGAATGGGACACAGCAAGTATGAGTGAAAGGAAGAGAGAGGAAGAATGATAAAAATGGGAAGATGAGGAGTAGAGTACCCTATGTTCAGATTTTTCACCCTTGTCGTTCTTGACAATTACATTATTTCACCAAGTTGCATTCCTTCTCTTTTGTACAAATCCTAGTCCACCATTGCATTCTCTCCACAATTATCTTTCTAAACCTCAATTTTATCTTGTTCTTCTAATGTCTAAAATTTCTTCAGTGGCCATTCTTGAATAGAAAAACAAAGTCTACTTTCACAGCCTCATGACCTCTACTCACCCACCCAGCTGTATTTAAACACACATTTTCAGAAAAGGAGGTCACCTTCATGCACCCGTGACTGTGTATCTGCCATTTCCTCTGCATAAAATATTCCTCACCTTTTCATCTGGCGGAAGCCCATTCATCCTCAGGGTTCAGATCAAATATCAACTCTTTCCCTGATCCTATCACCTAAATATCTGATCCTACTACACTTTGTATGTACATCTATTGACATACATTTCACTATACATACTAATGGTTTAACTGTCTCTCTCCCTAGACTGTGAGTCACTTGATACCAAGGATCATCATTTACAAATTTGCACTGTATGGTTTGAGCAGACTAAAACAAAAATCTGTGGGACAATTTAGAAAAAAACAGACATCATAACATCCAACCTTTCCAAATAATTCTTTAAAAACCCATCCTTACATCCAACTTTATAACACATTAAATAAATTTAAATTGATGCTTTAGGGGAAATAGGTTTCGTAAATTTAAAGAAAACATTTCAATAATATCTGACGCTCTAACAATAAATTTTTGGGCCCATGGCTATAGTGAAAATATTTTCCATAACAAATAATCCTCAATAATAATGTTTTTAATCTTCATCCATAGAACGGTAGCATGCTATTATATTTTTTAAGTAAGTGCCTATATACTAGTTTCCTGAAATTCTTACTCTTTATTTCTCTGACAAGCTCTAGAGCAAGAGTTAGAAGAGAAAAAGGATGAATTGATGCATGGCTTCAGTAGTGTCAGAAGCTATCAAAGGCAGTTACTTCCAATTTCCCCTGTCTCTCTCCGTCTAGCCTTTGGAGGAAGGGGAGTAGGAGGAAAGCCTCAACTGGTAAAAACACTTCAATCAATCAGCACTTGTAAAAATCTTAAACATTTAAAAGAGTAAACATTTAAAAGGTGTTGGCATATGTTATGCCTTTTCTACCCACTGAAATAAGACATTTTCTTACACTTTTTCTGTTTTCCTGTTTTATCGTTGTTCCCATACTCTAGGATACGATCCTCTCTCATCCAAATCTCCTAATTCTTCCAAACCCATCTTAACGCTTTTCTACCAGGGAGTAGATAATCTTTTAGGGTATAATCATCATTACTAACATTCTACGATTCCAAACAAGATGTCCCTCTCATTGGTAATAATATTAATATTAATAAAAGCCTAGGTCTCAAAGGACTCAGTAATTTTTTTTTCAAATCAGATGTTTTACTTGAACAGTAAACGCATACAGCTGGCATAATTGAAAAAACTCAGAATTTACAGTTAAATAGATAATGAATTCACTTTTCAAACCAATTAGCTGTTTAATCATAAGACTGACGTAATTTTGAAATGTTTTCTTATCTATATAACGAAAATAATATCTATTTCATAGTGTTATAAGAATCAACTGCAGTCATAATTTACATGTGTTTTGTAGAAGCTAAAGAGCTTAGTGTTTATTATGTTAAAATTTACATTAATTTTGCTTAATTTCTCTAGCTAAATGTTTAGCTTGTTGAGAGAAGGAATTGACTCTGTCTGGGCCTCAATTCTACCATCTAAAATAAAGACAATTATGATAACTTAATAGTGTTATTGAGAGGGTAAATGATCATAGATCAAAAGGACATGACCCAGAGTTTACATATGGAACACACCCAATAACTTAGTTTCCCCTCTTCTCTTTTCTATATATTCCAGAGTGCCTACCGCAGAGTTTCTCACAGAGGTTGTTTACTCTATTTTGCGAAAAATGTTTCTTCTCTAAATCTTCAGAAATGTGCACATCCTTTAAAAGTAAATCCCACCATAACAAAGAATTTCCCAATGCAGTTCTTTTAGGTAGGACTTGACCTATAAAAAGCATAATTAAACATTAAAATTAGTATGATCCATTCCTACAGAATAATGAGAACACATTCCTCAACATTAGGGAATTTATGTGCAAAATACCTACCCATGTCTGATTTTTTTTTAACTGAAAGTATAAAGAATTGTTGAGATTTCAAGAAGATAGACTTGCCCTGGCCTCCTTATCTGAAATAGAAACATATCCTCTTCCCCTCTCCTTGCCCTTAACCCTACTCTAAAATTTTCACTTACTCAATACATTTGCCATTTTCTAGTATTATGATTCACTCATTATGTTTATTGATTATTTTCTGTGTCTTTCTACTTCATTGTAAAGTAATTACTGGCAGGCAGAAACTTTTATCTGTTCTCTTTCCCAATCAACACGCAACAGCTACAATAATTCTTGGAACGTAGCAGGCTTGTAGAATATGGGGAAGAGATGCGATATCACTCTTGGCTGCACTGATTGACTTATTTCCTGGCTCTTCTGTTTCCCAAAACTTTAAACTTGACAAGAACATGGTTTAAAGATTTGGTTGTCAGGTCACTATTCTCATTTTAAATACTTTTTTGGAAATTGAACAGAAGCCTGTTCTTGCAACACTGAAAGAAAAAGAGGCTCTCGTTACTGAAGCAGGAGGTTAAAATAACAGTCAGGGAAGAATCTGGTCAAAGATCACCATGGCAGCAGCCAGCTGTTTATGTTCTAGGAAGGAACACGCCCTTACTGGGTAAGAGGCTTCAGTTAGCCTAAATCTGATACAAACTGTATGGTTGAGTTGTACATTTAATGCTTTTGGCAAAAGTTACAGCTGAGCCAGGAATGTCAATGAAACAAAGTCTGGGCTTTATGGATGACTCAGATATCCTATCTTTCCTTGCAAAGGAGATAGATTGTGAATTTCAAGAAAGAACATTCAAAAATAGTATTTATATTTTTTCCTTTTTACCATTAAAAATGTTTACCCCAGAGAAATAGTTAAATTACAATGTAAGATGTTAACTTGTGTGTGCTATATTCAAAACTTTCATTTTAAAATGTTAAATACAATGTGGTGTCCTGGATGATCCCTGGTACATAAAAAGGACATTAGTAGAAAAACTGGTGAAATTCAGGTAACAGTCTCGAGTTTCATTATTATTTAAGCCCCAATGTTGGTTCCTTACTTGTGACAAAGGGACCATGGTAATATAAGATGTTAACATTAGGCGAAACTGGATGAGAGATACATGATCACGTCCTACACTATCTTTGCAACTTTTCTATAATTCTAAAATAATAAGTTCAAACTAAAAACTTATTTGAAAATGAGGAAAAATATCTTAAAGTAGTTTGGGCAAAATCTTACAGTAAACATGTAGAAGGTGAAATATAGGCACTCTTGTTTCTATATTTCTTTGAATTCCTCATGTTTTCACAGCCATTTAGTATTACAGTTGAGACAGGTACAATAAACATTATAAAAATAATTTTTGTCATTCTATAATTTAAAACACATGATTTCCAGTAACCTTTAAACACCCTAATGAATAACAAGGGAGAAAATACAAAGGCTACCTGATTTCATTTATAAACTAGTAAAATAATGGTTTCAGTAGGGGCCCATGCGAAAGAATTAATTTTCTTGTTGAACTCTGAAGATGCTTATCTGTAGGTTTTAAAAATGAATACATTTCTGTGAATCTAAGTTTATAATCAATAAAAATAATTAATGAGTAAAGTCAGGTGAAAGTTCAAAATATGGGTCATCATGATCCCACTTGTGAAGAAATTGTAATGGGTAATATTTTCAAAGCCATATCACTTTAGTTATTTATTTTTAATTAGGAATATCTGCAAATACATTTTATGGGCTTAAAAATGAAATTTTGGTCAATATGAGCCATTTGGCAATTCTTTGATCCTGGATTTCCCCACATTTCAGTTTGTTAAACTATAATCAGAAATTGTCTTATGAAACACATGAAACTTAATAAGACTTTCATTGAAATACAACATAATTAAAGAAAAACAAAATAGAGCCAATTTTAAAATTAAGTGGCAGGTTATAAAATTAAGTAAAATCAGAATTTACTCTTGGGAGGACTGGAAGTAGCAGCAAGTCGTTGTGTGTGCTGATGGTGGTCCCTGATTTACTGCTGTCATTAAGAATATCCACCAAGCTGTATCCTTAAGATATGTGCTCTTTCTATATCTTAAAGATACAGCTTAAGAAATAGAAAGAATAATACTTCAATTAAAATAAAAAATTAAATAAAACCAGAAATCCATGAAATTTTAGTTGTAGAGAGATGCATATAGAAAATAGATATAGAAAATTTATAAATAAGAACATAAATGAACACTTTGAAATTAAAAGGAACAACCAAAGGTTTTTGAGTCTTCCTGAAAATAAATCAGAATTAGAATGTAACATTAAAAAAAGGAAAAAGGGTTTGCTGCATATGGGAGCTTCTCTATGACTTTCCAGTTCAAATTGTGTCTACCTGGTGCACCAAGAGGGTTTGAGACAAGGCGTTCCAAATACCCCTAGCCTTGTGACCAGGCTCATTCTTTGGTTAATTAATTGCTTTAAATGTCAAGTTTAAAAATTTTTAAGTTGGTCTCTAAGTGAAACATGGGAAAATCCCCTCAACAAAATGATTCCAAGTAATTCCCAAATCATTCTACCTCGCTTCATATTGGGTCCAAAATCCATCAACAAATATTAATAGACTACCTACTGGGTGAAAGTGTCATGATGAATAAACAGAAGAAGAAAAAGGAGCCAGGCCACGTAAGGCTCTACTCATACACACAGGACATATACAAATAAACAGACAACAGCCTTCCTGTAGGATATGTAGTAAGTACCAAATACTGATGCAGTACTAGGCTTACTGTGTGCTGGGGAGGTTGGGCTTTGTAGACCAACATACCAAAATACATTTATAAATTTTATATACAATCAAAATTGAAGTGGCTGGTGAAATATGTCCTGGATTTATTAAAAAAAAAATAAGAATAGGTAACATTCTATTTGTCATTTGGCAATATTTAGCTATGAACATTTTTGACATAGTTATTAAATAATGGCACTGTCATTGAAGAGGACATGTAGACAGCAGATAAAAATTGGAAATATTATAACTCTGCTAAGTATAAATCCATACATGTTATAAATCCATGAGTATGATGCTGTGCCTTAAAAATAAGCATGAGATTAAATGTTTTATCATTTGTTAAAAATTCTGTACATTTTTAAAATTTTTTTAATTTATTTTATTTTATTTTAATTGTTGTTCTTGTACAGTTTTCTGTCTTTTACTCCCATCCCAGCCCACTGCCCCAGCCCTCCCTATCTCCCTCCCATTTCCACCCACCCCCTAGTTTTTGTCCATGTGTCTTTTATACTTGTTGCTCTAAACCCTTCCCCTTTTCCCCTGATCTTCCTTCCCCTCTCCCCTCTGGTGACTGTCAGCCTGTTCTCAATTTCAGTGTCTTTGGTTATATCATGCTTGTTTGTTTGTTTGTTTGTTTTGTTGATTAGGTTACTGTTAAAGGTGAGATCATATGCAACCACTATGGAAAGCAGTATGGAATTTTCTCAGAAAACTAAAAATGGATCTGCCTTTTGACCCAGCAATCCCACTGCTAGGATTATATCCTAAGAACCCTGAAACACCAATCCAAAAGAACCTATGCACCCCAATGTTCATAGCAGCACAATTTACAATAGCCAAGGGCTAGAAGCAACCTAGGTGCCCATCAGTAAATGAACGGATCAAAAAACTGTGGTACATTTACACAATGGAATTCTATGCAGCAGAAAGAGAGAAGGAGCTCCTACCCTTTGCTACAGCATGGATGGAAGTGGAGAGCATTATGCTAAGCGAAATTCTGTACATTTTTAAACAGTTTAACAAGCTATTTGAAAATGCTAAGACTCTAAAGCAGCAACAAAACTTTTTAATTTAACTTTGAAAGAACAATGAAACTTATATATGAAAAACCATGTTTTGTTGGGAAACTAAATTCAATATTTAATAAAGATATTAAACATTCTTGAATATATCAATTAAAAATATAAAAATTCATTTTCTTCCTCAGTTTTAAATTTAAAAAAATTAATGGTCCTAAAACATATACAGAAAATTAGTAAATAAGAACATAAACAATTTCTTTGACAGTAAAAAGAATAACCAGAGGTTTTTGAGTCTTCCTGAATATAAATCAGAACAACTAAATGGAACAAGAAAAAGAAGGAAAGCTTCATAGCTTCAAACTGCATAGAATATTCTTGGTTCCAGAATAAAGCCTCTAAAAAATAACAACAAAATCATAGAGCTTCAGACAATATTCTTGGGTATATACATTAATTTTAGAGCAGTACGAAACAAAACAAATTTTCCGTGCACAAAATAATAGTGCTTATAACAACATCCCAGCTATTTCACTGACAAGGAATTGTGTATGTTACCTGTCACTAAGGTTCTCATCTTCAAACCTTCCATCTCAGATCTATGGGTGTTATGAGTATGTAGCACATACTATATATATACATGATATATACTATACACTATACATACTGTATGTACATTATACAGGGGTGGGTGAAAGTAGGTTTACAGTTGTGAGTACACAAAACACAGACTTCATTCCTGTATTATTATTTATTACTGTACTATTTTCCATACGAACAACTGTGAACCTACTTTGCCCATTCCTGTATACTGTCTTAAGGGCATATAAAAGCTAGAGGCAAACATGATGACAACAGTGATTATTTATGGACTGCGGAAACTGGGTAAATCGTGATTCACTCAGTTACAATTTTCTGTTATTATCTAAGCTTCTAAAAATTACAAATTATTTGGGGGAAAATTTTTATCAGCATACAATTTTTGGTGCCATAAAAACACAAATATGTAAATGCATGACATGGGAGGAATTTTAAAAGATTAACAGAGTACATAAAAATTTAACAGAGTTATTGGCTTATTACTCTATTTTTTTTTCTTCTTAAATCTGCTGTAAGGAGCCTCTACCCCCTATGCAATGGTAAAGGTAAGGTTTATTTTGAAACAAACATGTAGAGGCAGGGGAATGCCAGCAAAGAAAGATGATGGTGACTGAGGTATCCTGATCCTACTAGATATTGAAGCTCACTACACTAGAAAATTACTTAAAATATTTTATTTAGTACAAACAGATTAATAAGTCAATGAAAAATAGTTTCCAAATACATTCAACTGTATATGAGGAACTTAATACAGTAAGCTTTCCATTGCAAATAAGCTAAAAAGTATCATCTAACAAATTTGCTTGGGATATTTAGCAGCAGTTTGGAAAAGAGAGAAGAAAGGGGAAGTTAAAGCTAGTGTAACATAATCTATCAAATCAAATGCCAGAAGAAATTATGAGCTAAATACTAAGCTAAAACACTAAATTATAAAAAAGTCAAAATAGCGGATGCTAGACTAGACTATTTAAGAGGTTATGAACAAATATATTTTCAGCTTTGCTGTACGAGAGAAAATCAAACCGAGAAGCTTATTACATTAAAATATACAGATGCACATTTTCTGTACACATTTTGAAAAGCAGCAAAATATTAAAAAGGCAGAAAACTGTACTTGAACAACATTAAAATAAAAATTTTTTACAAGCAGCAAAATATTGTAAAAATATTAGCCTAAAAATTTTGATACACAATTAATGTGTCTACTATGGAACATATTAAAGTGATAAAAAACAGGAGAGACAAATGAGAGAAGTTATAAATAAAATTAGCAGAAGATACAATTAGAAGTTATTAAAATATGTGGAATGAAGTTCATTCTCATTTGTAAGCAACAAATTCAATTTGAGATACTGTTTTACAAGTACTAAACTAGTCTGAATACATTTGAAAAGATAAGATGCTATAAGAATGTGTAGCACTTGTACACCACATTCTAAATACATTTGTAACTAATTTTAAAAGCAATAGGCAAAATGTAGCAGGGATGATAAAGATATACATCCTTCCAGCTCAGACATTCCATCTACTAAATTTATACTGAACATGTAAGTCCTCATAAACGTTAGAGATCTGCATCAAAAATTCTGGCATATTCCATTACAACAAAAGAAAAGAAAAGAAAAGAAAAGAAAAGAAAAGAAAAGAAAAGAAAAGAGAGGAAAGGAAAAGAAAAAGGAAAATGTTTATGTTAAATAACTATATTATGAGCAAGCTAATGCAGATGTGTGAGAATTACTCAGCAATAGAAAAAATGCTCAATATATAAGTGAATACAAAATATACCCCAGTATAAGTGCTATATTTTTCAATTATGTAGAAAATATAAATGATAAAATGCAAAATATAAAAATAATTGATGTGTTAAAGTATTGTATAAATACAAGTGTTTCAGAGTTTAAAAATATTTAAACCCCATTGTTTTTGATAATTGACACAAAGATATAACCAGATAAAAATATGGTTTTATAAAATAAAAATATTTTTTATGAACAAAGCATTTAGTGAAAAATAAGTTTACAGTCAGAGCATCTAATATGTGTGTGTCTGATAGAAGAACACATAGTCTGTATGTCACTCATGCATTCCTCTTCAGAAGTGTAAATATATATAAATAATTACACATGTATTTATCTCACACTCACTGTGAAGATTAAGGGAAACAGTAGGCGTGACAATACTTATCCAAGTACATTTCTGCCTGGCACATTCTAGGTGCTTCAAAAATATTCTTCAATATAAAGGGGGAACAATGCCAAGGATTTGTTACATTGTGATACTAGTAAATACAATGCAAATCTTCTTCATCTTTGACATGAAGGCACTACAACTGTGCATTTTCGGAGGCCCCAACAGATGTGAGGTTTTAGGAGTCTCCAACATTCTGTGGCACGAGTGGACCATGAAGAAAGGCAGAAAGCACTAAAGAACTGTTACAAGAATATTATGAATATGTGGCCCTCATGAAAAAGCATACGCTAAAGAAAAGCTTTAAAATCGGTGTATATGTGTGTATAGAATAAACTGTTTTTAAAGCAAGAAACCAAATAAAGCAGAAACACACACCTGCTTCATTTGATTTCCCAGCATCCAATGCACCCTCAGGAAATGTTTGTCTTTAGCTGAACTTCTATGACCCAATTACACAAAAACCAATTCTACACTAACACGTAGTGCTTTTTTTCTAGAGCGATGGACAATGCTTCTGACATAGAAGTGAACTATCTATTTGATGAGAAATATGTGCCTTTTCTTCCCCTATACTTAAAGTATAGCACACACAAATAGTCCTATGCACAAATCTGCTCATTTGAGAACAAAACGTGCTGTGCAGCCTATTAAACCTGCCAGTGCTTGGGTTTGCTGTAAAGTTAAATTTGGTTTAAAAGGTAAATTTCACAGTTCCTAGGTTATGGTCACCTCTCGCTCCCCACCTGTGAAGTCTGGGATCTCCAACTCCGAAAAGTTTCTGTGCCCCAAACGTACCTGTTTCTTCTGGACCCTGAGCGGAACGCTTACTCCTGATGCTTTGACTGGAGTTGCTTTCTCCTGAAGCTGGTGGTGCAAAGATCCCCTACGAGGAGAAAAACCTCAAGTTATGGCAAAGACATCGGAGGTAGCGGAGAAAGCATTGCAGGAAGCACTGTGCCTAGGGCTTCAGCTGCTACAAACTTACTTTCAGGACCGAGGTGGCAGCTGGAGCCTCCTGAACAGCTGCGCTGGCTGCTGCTGCTCCCGCCCGGAGAGGGCCTGTGGGCTGCTCAGCTTGGTGCCCCTGCACTTCCTCCCGGAGGCTCCTCAGCTCTGCTTTCAGGGCAGTCACCCTGCAGAAAGACACCACCGTGAGGCAGCAGGACACTAAGGCTAGTAGCAAGGTCAAGGCCAGCAGTGTTCCATCTTTGGAGAATCGGACAGAGTGGCTTTCCTTCTGGGGGAGGATGGAGACACACTCCTTCAGTTTCATTTCTTCTCTTCTCTTAAAACAACAAGAAAGGCGTGACTGCTTCCCTTCCGTAGAATCATTCATTTCACTCCTTGAACTATGAAGGTTCAGGTCTTTAAAATAAGTGACCACAAGGAATGGGTCATTTCCTGTTATCTGTGTTTGTTGAAGTCCTACATTGACTACATTGGCCAGCTTGGCTCTTACCCTCAGGAGAATTCTCCTGAATTTTCTTCTCCCTGAACTGCTGCATCTCTGCCCCTAACTCTACAATAGGTCTTCCTGGCATTCGCCCTTCTAGTCGATTGCTCAATCAGTCTTCCTCATTTCACTTTCAGTTTTTGTAAGAATTTTAATAGCATCTCAAAACATTTATACACAAACGAATCCATTAAATCTACTGATCTGACAGAACTTTGAGTTTGGGTCAGCACACTTCAGAGAACTTCGAAGCCATGCAGGTTTCTAAGGAGCTCCCCCTTTGGCGTTATGAAAGCACTGGGTCTGCTCAGGGCCGCAGGGCTTCGCAGGGAAGGGGAAAATCAACATTAAAGTTCCTGCTGGTGTAATAAAAATAATTAATGTGAAGGTCAAATAAGCTAAGTGCCCTAGCATTGAACTGTACTCAACTGGAGAGTGATTTATTCACAGCCTTCAAGTAGCAAGTAAAATGAAGTGTCCTCAAAGGAGGCATGAAAGTCCACTGGGGAGTAGTCTCCTTACTATTATCTTAGCAATGTAATAAAAAGAATGTGACTAAATTTTGCAAACCTATAGGAGGAGTGACAGGAGGAGTGTCCTTTACATGCAGGGGAATACATTTTAAAGGCAAAACTGAGTCATCTTATTTCCCTCTGGGACTCACTGCTAGGGAGTCCACTACCCACAGGGCAACTCATTCTGAGGAGGTGGCCCACCTCTGCTGTTCCCAGTCCTGGAGCAGTTCCCAGACCGCTGTTCCCCTCAGTCCGACACTGTTCCGAGGAACATCAGCCTTGCTTCTAGCTCCAAATGCCTCAGTCCCACCATTAATTGCTCTTTCCCTGAAGCACCTGTGCACTAGTTCCCATTGGGTTGACTCTGTCCCAATCGAACATGGACACAAAATGACCTGACTCAAACCAGGGTCACTTTAGTTTCAAGTCCCTGTTGTTGGACTTGGTGTTGTTGCCAGGACACCGCTCTTACGTTGTCTTGATAGTCAGCTCCTGGACATTCTCTGGTTTCTGGCGGCTTTGCTCCCAGCACCTACATATCCTGTAAGGAACTCACACTTCAGTGACTGAGTTACTGAGCACTTGCCAAGGCCTGGTGAGGCACAACTCCGCTGGGTGCTAAGACTGTGAAGCATTAGGTCTATCTCAGCTCACATTTCTTCAAAAAGACAGTGACAAACACAATTTAAGTAAAGGCAAGTAAGGACTCCAGAGCCAGGGTACAAGTCCTGGCTCCACCCTTCACTTTGCTTAAGCAAAATACGTAACCTCTCTGTGATTCAATTTCCTTATCTGTTAAATGGGAACATAACTGCCCCTGAGATTTGAGGCTTACAGAAATGCAGAGCAAACTATACTTAAGATGTTTCCATTTTTGATTCATTTTTATTCATTGCAATCATTCATTACATGAAAAATTTCATTCCTTCAGGGGTGTATAACTTTTGGAGTCTCTGGGCCTCATTGGAAGAAGAGTTGTCTTGGGCCTCACATTAAATACATTGTGACACATAATCACAAAAAAAAAATCTCATGTTTTAAGTAAATTTACAACTTTGTGCTGGGCTGCATTCATAGCCATCCTGGGCCCTCAGGCCATGGGTTGGACACCCTTGCATTACATGAAATATTTTTTTCGTTACAAAGTCCCACAAGAGACACCTTTGTGGCTGTCTTGTTGTAACACCTGCAAGAGTTTCCCAAGAAAACACCTCCCAAAGAGTAGACACATCTTACCTTTACCAGGTGTCACTGAGTTCCCCTCCCATGAGTTCCCATTTCCTCACTGTCTCAGTAAGTGTGATTTCATCACTTACTCATTTTTACCTAATGGGATTGTTATTCCTTTTCTTTGTGTCCATGAGTTTCACAGCCTTTTAAAATGACTTTGAAAAACTTTTTTAAAAATCTTAAAAATTATTTTAATCATTACCTTTGCCCTCCAAATTAGCTGTTCTCTAATCTTTCAGGTGGAAATGTTCTAGGAGTGAGCTCACAAAGCCTTTTGCATCAGACCTCATGCATCACAAGCCTTTTGTCAAAGTCCTTGTTTCCACGTCAATCAGGGTGACACATACTAGACAATGTTCCCATTAAAAAAAAAATCAATTTGTGAATTATATTAAAATTTTCTGACTGAAAGCAATTGAAACTCACTCATGTTATATATATGTGTGTGTGTTAATGTTACCTGAAAATGTACACTAGAATTGAAGGATTCAAGGCAGTGCTGGAAATCAGTTACCGTCTTCTTTCACTCAGGACCCCCACAGCCACTGCTTCTTTCTGGGAGCCAACATTCTTTCTTTCCTGAGTGGTTACTCCTCTCCACATTCTGTCGTAAAAGTTCTGAAGAGAGAGGGAATCGTTAATCACTTTAGAGAATTCTGTGTGCCTTCATTGCTCTGTTGCACAGAGAACTTCACTGCCGACCATCTCAAGAGAGAGCCACACATCAGCCCATGTGCAGGCCCTTCTGAAACATGTATCCCATCTTGGATCAAGCAGTGGGCAATCCTGAACATGGAGAGAGCTAGTGTGGCCTCGACAAGAGGCCGCAGGTAGGCTTCCCCCAACCCAGACGTGGGGAAACTGTCATTGCCACTCGAATGTCCTCCACAGGGGCCGCATAATTAAATTTCTCTGAAGACAGGTAGAAAACTAAAGGGCATTCATCTGCTCTTGAGGTTTTTTGTTAGAGGAACAAAAGGAAGTTATTACTCCATAAATTAAGGATCTGTTTCCTGTAGAGGAAATGGTTTGACAGTAATTCAACTGAAATTCTGTGAAAAAAAATAGCATGTTTATATTCATTGAATAATACACCAAACCACAAGTTTATTGAGGGAGGCAAACCTGTCATACCTGAGCTACAAACAGTTGTCTGTCAGTATTTCAATACTTTTTACCCACTTCTTTTTCTCAACTGGAATGTTAAACACTCTCCTATAACATACCTATACCAAATTTAACAAACAAACCGAGATACCATGTTCCTTTGTCCCATCCACTTTGGAGTGCACAGCTAGGAACGTGTGAGGGTTTTGAAAAGAATTTAAGTTATCCAAGGGACTAAACCAAGCATAAAACAAACTCGCTCTTTGAATGCTTGCCTTTTATATTGAAAACCTCACCAATAATAAACTGGCTTAATAGTATTATGAAGAAATAGAAGTTTGGGAAATCTATTTACACCCCTTTCTTTGAGGAAAACAGTCTTTCATAAGGATTCAGATCATTCAAGCATGGAGACGAAGCTTTTCTAGATATGCTGATGTACCTTAAAACAGCTCTGGGTAAAAATGGCTTCCAAAATACTCAAACTACGAGCCCTGACTGGATAGCTCAGTTGGTTAGAACATTGTCCTGATACACGGAGATGGCAGGTTTGATCTCTGGTTAGGGCATGTGTTAGACAACAACCAATGAGTGCATAAATAAGGAGAACAACAAACTGAAGTTTCTCTCTCTCTTTTCCCTCTCCCTAAAAAAAGAATTAATAAAGTACTCAATATGGAAAATAGTTTGATACAAATAATTTCAGGGAAAAATCATGCTGTTTTCTGGTAGAAACGGCTATGTAATCATTGTATCATAGTTATAGTGAAACTTGATTTGGAAAATTAAATGCTAACCAGCCTGTATAACTTAACTGCGAAATAATCATATGTTTTTAAAGTTAGACAACTCTGGTCATTTCTTATGCAAAAAAATAATGTCAGTAACTGGCAAGGCTGATTTATCTTTCTTAACAGTTATTAAAAAGAGAAGTGTGTATGCATTTACTAGAGCTTAATTTTTGTCATTGTTCAAAAAAAGAACTTTGGTAAGAACTTCATTTTCTTTCATGAATATGCTGTGTAAGTGCTTTAAAATACAATGCTCTTGAATGCTAGTGTCTATTTAAGTGTGTTTTTAAGAAATGTCTGTGCAGTCAATATAATTCCAATTAGAGTGCAATTTAGTGTGTTATTCCTTACCTCTATAATAATTACACAATAATATTTTCATTAGTATTAAGATAGATATGTATCAGTCAATGTGATCATCTACCTATCCCATAAACATGAATGAATTTTTCTAATACATATGCACAGACATACACAATACACATTGACACACAGGGACACTCAAATAATATCTGGTCAGATTCAATCCCCTCAAAAGCATTGGGAAAAATGATAAGGTAATTCCACCCCTGAAGGAAATATTGCTCATGAAATTCTCTCTACCTTTAAAAATTAATAAAGCTGAGTTTTCAAACATTTTTAAATATATTTTGATTGTGCTATTACAGTTGTCTCATTTTCCTCCGTTATTCCCTCCACCCTGCACACCCCCTCCCACCCACATTCCCCCCTTTAGTTCATGTCCATGTGTCATAAGTTCTTTAGCTTCTACATTTCCCACACTATTCTTGCCCTCAACCTGTCTATTTTCTACCCACCATCTATGCTACTTATTCTCTGTACCTTTTCCCCCTCTCTACTCCTCCCACTCCCCTCTTGTTAACCATCCATGTGATCTCCATTTCTGTGGTTCTGCTCCTGTTCTAGTGTTTGCTTAGTTTGCTTTGGTTTTAGGAATGGTTGTTAATAACTGTGAGTTTGCTATCTTTTTACTGTTCATATTTTTTATCTACTTTTTCTTAGATAAGTCCCTTTAACATTTCATATAATAAGGGCTTGGTGATGATGAACTCCTTGAACTTGACCTTATCTGAGAAGCACTTTATCTGCCCTTCCATTCTAAATGACAGCTTTGCTGGATAGAGCAATCTTGGATGTAGGTCCTTGCCTTTCATGAATTGGAATACTTCTTTCCAGCCCCTTCTTGCCTGGAAGGTCTCTTTTGAGAAATCAGCTGACAGTCTAATGGGAACTCCTTTGTAGGTGACTCTGCCTTTATCCCTTGCTGCTTCTAGAATTCTCTCCTTCATTTTAATCTTGGGCAATGCAATTATGATGTGACTTGGTGTGTTCCTCCTTGGGTCCAACTTGTTTGGGACTCTCTGAGCTTCCTGGACTTCCTGGAAGTCTATTTCCTTTGCCAGATTGGGGAAGTTCTCCTTTGTTATTTATTCAAATATCTTTTCCACTTGGTGCTCTTCCTCTTCCCCTTCTGGTACCCCTATAATTAGGATGTTGGAATGTTTAAAGATGTCCTGGAGGTTCCTAAGCCTCTCCTCATTTTTCTGAATTCTTGTTTCTTCATTCCTTTCGAATTGGATGTTTCTTTCTTCCTTCTGGTCCAAACTGTTGATTTGAGTTCTGGTTTCCTCCCTGTCACTGTCAGCTTCCTGTACATTTTCCTTTATTTCACTTAGCATAGCCTTCATTTTCCACCTCTATTTTGTGACCATATTCAACCATTTCTGTGAGCATGGTCCTGATTACCAGCGTTTTGATAATAATGCTGATAATCAACCTGATAGGTTAGCTATCTCTTTGTTCTTAGTTGTATTTTTTTCTGGAGCTTTGATCTGTTTGGGCCATTTTTGTTTTTTGTCTTGACATGCCTGTTACTTAGTGAGGGTCAGAGCCTTAGATGTTCACCTGGGCAGGGCATCCCACGTTGCTGGGTTGTGACACTGTCTGTGGGACAGGGGTCCAGGAAGGAATAGTGCCATTTGCTGTGCTCTCTGCTGGATTTCAGTCATTTCCACCTCTTCCCACAAGCAAATTCAGCTCTTCTGGTGCTGATTCCCATGTGGGTGGGTTTGTGTACATTCTAGGACCCTGTGGGTCTCTCCAACAAACTCTCCTGTGAGGCTAGGAGTTCCTCCCAGCACCTCAACTCCCACAGGTGTTTTCAATCAGTGTTTTGAGGCTTTACTTCCCCAAGCTGGAATCCTGGGTTGTGTGGTCTGTCTCACTCCCCAGTGTCCCCTGGTTTATCTGCATGCAAATGTGGGACCACCTGGTCTATCAGCTGCTTTTGTTGATGTGCCCCTCCACAATTTGCCTTCTAGCTGGATCCATCAGCTACTGCCTTGCATGCCTGGGGTCTGCCAGCCACTGCTTTTTTTTGCTGTGACCCTTCTCTGCCCAGCTTCTCAACTCCGCCCCTCCTACTCGTCTGGATGGATGTTTCTTCTTTAACTCCTTGGTTGTCAGACTTCCATACAGTTCAATCTTCTGTCAGTTCTTGTTGTTTTCTTGTTTCTAAATCCTTGTTGTGCCCAATTTTGGTTGTGCGAGGAGGCACAATGTGTCTACCTATGCCTCCATCTTGACCAGAAGTCTCGAGTTTTCAAACATTTTTAATGATTTATTTGAAACTTGGTTTATTGAATGTGAATAGTAAGATGATGGAGCTTAAGAATGTGGACTCTGAAGTCAGACATAACTATACATCTAATTTTGTGCCATCATCTTAACAGATTATTTCCTGCTCAAAATCTAGAAAGTGATTTTGTTTCAATATTCACCTTTGTGTGATGCTGACCAATTGCACACTTCAATCCTATGCATTGTGATACAGTCCTGGTGACTCTATCCATGTGGCCACATAGCTAAGAGTAAACAAATGGGAGATTTTAAACAGTCAGATACTGTTATTTTTCCTTTTTTAAAGAGGGTACTGAATTTATTATGGGTCCACATAGAAAAGACAGATCCATTAAATACATCTCCACATAATAACACTTTTAATCATGTTGTTTTCTTAAATTTCCTACTACTAGAAAAAGATTCTTTTCTTCTTATTCCGTCACATATCTACATATAACAACCTAGAACTGTGCTGGATGTCAACCAACTGCTGTGATGCCCAGGCTGCTAGTCTGAGGGTAAGAGAGTAAGAAACCCGAGTCTTTAATGCCACTATTGTGCTTTTGACCTGACTCTTCATGTTCCCTTATTTGAGAACTTCTTATATTAATACTTTTTCCTTACTCTTGAAGTCAATTTGATATAATCATTAGATGTTAATGCACCCAAAGACATCCTAATTCTGTTAGCTTAAGAATATTTATATTCCTACAACTAAAAAACTTGTACACAACAGTTATGTTCTTTCAGAATTTTTCCAAACATCCACATTTTAAAAACTACATTGTAAAAAGAAAAGATCAGCATCCATTGCTAGAAAAGTGAATTCATTCAATTAAAAAGTCTTATTTTCAGTTCTATAAAGTTTTTTTTAATAACTTCAGTTACTTAATAGTGTTAGGAAATTTAAGAAAACAACATCTTTAAAAGATGTATTTAGTGGATCTGTTTTTCTATTTGGACCCAGAATAAATTCGGTCCCCACTTTCAAAAAGAAAAAAAATAGGAAATCAGAATTGTGGGGGTCTCCTTGTAAGGAGGGAATCACCTCAAACAAAAGAAACACCAGGGAAGTCTAGGATATTCTGAGAAAAATGCAACATAAACGCATCTTTCTTCTCCTTCCTACCAACTTTTTAAGTTATCTCTCTTTCCTGGGCCAAGCTGCAGGGAGTATAAAGGCTAGTTGTTAGTGAGATCTTGGGTTCTAGTTGGCTCTAGACAGAAACAATTATGTGAGGTTTTTTCCCCCCCAAAGTTAGAATTTACAGTATTATATCTGAGACTGGAGTCTCAGAGCATCCTGGAATGAATGGGTTAGTAGGGGTAGTTATCACGAACCCCATGTGATTTTGCAAAGTTTTCTCAACCTCTGAGAGCACATAAAGGAACTAGATGAGTAGAGTTCCTTCTTGGGTCCTTCATACTGGGGGAATGCACGGGGAAGAGAGGAAGGGGATGTCTCCCTGAATGCCTCATCAGTAGACTGCAAGTTTCCTGGTGGGTACAAAGCCGGTATACTGGGTTAGATTCAACTTGATTTCCCACCAGTGGGACAATAATGTACTAGCTCAGTGGTAAAGAAAACTAATGAGACATTTAGGAGAGATAAGCAATCACAGAAAGAAAGAAAATGCAGAAGTTCCCATGCACATACACAAAACAGAGGTTGCAGAGACAACTTGAATTTTAAAAATAGAAGATAAAATTGCAGGAAATTTTGTTAGGAACTAAAAAAGATCCTCATAGTTTTCTAATTAGACAGTTTAATATATGAAGGGAAGGAAAAGATGGTCACTTTTGAGCTCTGAATTACTGGCCTGCAGGCTCAAGTGGGGATAAAACCTCAACACACAAGAATATAGACTTAACATGCAAAAAATAGGAGATATAAGGAGGGGAGAAGGATAAAGAGACAATGATTCAAAAACTTGTAGAAAAAAATTCCAAACCTTCTATTAATTTATGAAAGACCTGAAACTTCACCAAGTGCTTCACCAAGTAGAAACTCAGAAAAATAGGCCCAAGCAAGTTATGATGAAATTCCTGAACATAGTAAAATGTGTGGGCTTTGTAAAAAAATATCAAAACTTGTGGAATGAATTTAAAGCTATTTTTATGAAGAATATGACAGTTTTGATTGCATATCTCAGAAAAGAAGAATGAAAAACAAAGAGCTAAGCATATAGTTCACAAAGTCCTAAAAAGTTAAATTAAGCATAAAAATAAAAGAAATATAAACAATAGAAATTAAGAAAATAGATAAAAAGCAAACACACAATTGAGAGAATTTGAAATAAATAAAATGAATACTTTTTAGGAAAAACAAAGAAAAAATAAACTACAAATTTTCACAAACAAGTGAAAAATGGGATATTTCTAGAACTATTACAGATGCTAAAAAGACAGTAAGAGGATATAATGAACAGATTTTTGAAGTAATAATAAGGGGAAGTTGGAGTTTACATAAATGTTTTTGTGTGTACAATAAACAGTGAAATAAAGCAGGAAAAGCAATTGCAAGACAAAGGATTTTTACCATTCACACCTTTGATAATGTTCCAAGTGCTAGGGATTAAAAAGAGAAAGAAAATAAAAAAAAAAAAAAACCTGAAAACTCCTGCTAATGGAGCTTAAATTCTATTGTGCAAGATCATTCATTTCAAACTAATTCAAATTTTGATAGATTTACATAGAATAGTTCATTTTCAATTTATTTTGTTAGCTGTGACTATCTTTTTCTTTAAATTGTGTACTGTGAGTTCTCACTTCATTTCATGAAAGGACAGTTAAAACTTATTTGTTACTGATGTCTAAGTTATCAACAGGTGACCTTTCTTATCTTTATGACCTGTGTCATTGTACCTTTAAGTTTGCTTTGTTCCTTATCTTAACTTTGCCAGTTGAATGTTTAAGCATTCATTTCTTAGTTGATAGAAATATGGGCTACTAAATTTTCTATGAGGGTTGCCTAGTGAAATTCAATCATATTTGACATGTAATGATTTAATATCATTATTTTCAAGACAATCTGATAATTAGGTTTGGATATCTACTTTGACTCAAAAGTGATTTTAAGGGCTATTTGTTAATTTGTTTTAATTTGCAGGTATTTTTCCCATTTTTCTTACTAATTTCTAGTTTGTTGTATTGCATTTTAATTATCTCTTACTATCTCTATTGATGAAATTTAATTATACTTTTTATGAATTAATAATATTGTCATTGTGTGAATATAATATAGGTACTTGAAAAGAAGGTACATCCTTACTAATTTTATTATTTAAATCTGCAATGTTCTTATTTTTTTTGTTTATATGCTCTCTCACAGATGATGGAGATGGAATAAAGTCTACTATAACTAATTTTTTTTCTGTGTTATTTCCAGTTGTTTATTCTGTAGTTTTAGCTTTAAGATTTTTGATGCTACATCATTTAACATTATATTATTTAGTACAAAGACATACCAAAAAGATAGGAAGAAAATGACTTATGTCAATCAAAAAGAATTTTTTTCAAATGTATATATAAGGAACGCTATAAAATTTAATGAACATTATCCATTCAGAAATGTAGAGTGTTTTACAGGCTTCCATGATAGACAGTTTCTGAAGATTTTGAGAACAAACCTTCTGGTGGGTTTGCAATGTGCCTTTGTAGCTCTTCCTATCAAAAGGTTTCCCTGTTTCTTTGCCCACCGAATCTGAACTGACTTTGTGAGTTGACCAGTAAAATATGGCAGATGTGACCCAGTTTCAGCTTGCACTCCCTTGGACTACTTCCCTGAGACTACCATATAAGCAAGTCCATGTAGCCTACTGGGGGAAGAGAAGACAAGTGGAAAAGCACCCAAGTGCCCCAGTCAAGAGCCAGCATCTACTGCCAGACTTGTGAATAAGGTGCCTGAACCTCCCAGTCCAGAATGGCTGACAGAGGCATGCAGCCACATGAATCAAGTGAGGTGAGACTTGCAGAAGAACCGCTCAGAAAACTCACAGAATCACAAAACTAATAAATCATCACTGCTGTAAGACACAAAATTAGGGTGGTTTGTTACTTATAAACAAATAACTGAAATATCACATTCATCTATTATAATTTAATAAACATAGAAATATTTGCAAAAGTTCATCAAAGAATAGTTAACTTGAAAATTTAAAAACATATTCACAGGTAAAATTTAAATTGAGGCATGCAAAACTGAAGTTACAACCTAGAAAGTGATCAAAAGGAAAACAATTTATACTGAAACAACAAAGGTAACACTCATTAAAATTATAGTACTGAAAACAAAGCTATAGTCAAAATACAATGATGTTCAAAAGAATCAATGTTCATCTGAACAAATTAGAAAAGGAATAAGCCAAAATAATGCAGACAATGAAAACTGATAAGGAAAATAAACATCGATGATTGTTAATTTTGTATTATTAGTTAGCATGTGAGCAAAGAACACATTTTCAAAACTGTAGAATAATAAAGTTTTTACAAACAATCTGGCATTACCTAGTAACAGTGAAAACACACACATACTTCAACTCAATAATCTTACTGCTAAGGATCTATTCCTTTGGGAGAAAAGAATAGAAAAGAACATAATTTCTCACATAAGATTAAATTCCACTATGTTTAGTCCTCTATTGCAAATCAGTGACTTTTCTCTTCTTGTGTTTTCCTTGCCACTCAAAGTATAAATCTAAAGACTTCATTGTCTGTAAATTGTTTTATCACCAAGTATTATTGCTTAGAAGAAATATAACTTCATACAAAAATTTAAAAAGCTGTATTAGATCATTGTGGACAGTCATAAAACATGCCTCATATTAGTAAGAATTCATCAATTGGGCTTTTGTTAAATAATTCTGAATTTATTGCATTCAAAAAGAACTTGGTAATTTTTGTTTATTCCTCTTAAATATAAGCCTCTTTGTTCTACTGTTGGTGTAAAAAAAAAGGGTGATATCCAGAATTTTAACCAAAAGCATAACTATCTCTCAGCTACGGCTGTTTACATATTTCAAAGTGCATAATGAGTTTCTAATAGTTTC
>PVKU01000132.1:680067-714690 GCA_004027475.1 Anoura caudifer | reverse complement strand
GGGGGGGGGTCGGGAGCGTGGGGCGGGGCCGACCCGTGGGTTAGAACGAGAACGTTGGGGCAAGGCCGAGAACGTGAAGGTGTGACCGAAAGTGAGAACCGGGCTGAGAACGTGAAACGGAGCCAGAGCGCAGGGATAAAGGTAGGAGAGTGGAGGAGGGTCCTAGAATGTGGGGGTGGAGCTTCCAAAGTAGAGGCGGGGCCGGGGCACGTGCTCCAGGGCAAGAACGTGGGGGTGGGGCCTAAGGAGTGAAATCTGGGCCGTGAGCGCGAGACGGAGCCGGAGCGTGGGAAAGACTAAGAGCTTGGAGGTGGGGCGTCGACCATGGGGGGCGGGGTCAGGGCCTAAGGGTTGTGTCTGAGTTTTGAGCCGGGGGCAAAAGCTTTCAGACAGACCTGGAGCGCGAGGCGGGGCCGTAATGAGTGGGCAAGGTTAAATATGTCCACGTGGGCAGGGCGTGGGCGGGGCAACGCAGCCGTAGAAGGGGACCTGAGAGGCGGCAGCATGAAAATGCCCTGGTCCCCTTGGGCTGTAAAATCCCGGAGAATGACGTGGGAAGACGCCCGTGAGGGTTGAACGACTGTGGTCACCAGGAAGTCGTGGGTCGGTGCACTGAGCGGACGACCGGCTCCCGATGTGGACACCACGAGGCGTCTGCCAGGTTGCAGCCTTTTTCTGCTGCCCACACGGGTGTCCACCAACCTTGGGTTACTGAGGTCGGCACCCACAGGCCCTCAGGTCGAGCAGCTCGTCCCCGGATCAGGGCACATGCAATGCAGAGGGCTGACCGAGAGCTGAACCCTTGGTGATGTCCAGCTTGTATCTCCTCCTTCTCCATGCCCACTGTCCCCCAGCTGGCCAGGAAGCTGAGGAGGTGGTCTGGGGCTCTGCCCTCCCTTAGTTCCCAAGCAGTTTGGACTCAGACAGGGCCAGGACACACAGTAGGCAGTAAATCCTATAAATGCTAGCTGTCTCTTGGTCAGGAGGCCCAACCTCCAAAGAGCTGTGGGCTGAGACTGGCTGAGGCTCCACCTTGGCTGGGCCCACTAGCCTCAATTTCTCTCACCCACCATCCAAGATCCAGAAAAGTGCTCCCTTTCCTACCACTGCCTTCAGGTCTCACTTTGCCCAGCCCAGCCTGAGAATAAGGGCTTATGGGTGTCCTGATTCCTGCACCCACAATCCCTTTCTCCATCGCTGTCACCATGGCAGCCCTTGCCTGACTTGCAAGCCCAGCTGGTCAACTCTATGTTGCACACCCACCACCAGCCCCTCCCTGAGGGAAGGATGTTGGCACTAGGAATTGATTACTGCCCATAAGGAATTGCTTCTGCCACCACCTATGACCACCAAGACCCTGACCTCTGCACAGCTACACTGGGTCTAATACCTGGAGAAATTATACCTGGTCTAATTCCTGGTAACCTACAGGGAGCAACTACACTGCTGTCATACAATGAAGCTGCCACTTAGGCCACATAGAGACCTGCTCACCTCCTCCTGCCCCAGGGCTTCCCAATACCTCATCCATCCACCTCCCCCAACAGCCCTCACTTAGCCTGCTCTCTGGTGCACACTACCCATCAGAGCCCTTCACTAGTATCTCCTCCATGTCACCCTCCCCTGAGTGCATCTGGTCATTTTCCCACTTCGTGCTTCTATTACACTGCCCCCAGTTCACTTCTAATGTCACCACATCTTCTCCTGGACACTGCTTACCCTTGTTGCTCACCCTCATCCTATATATTTCCCAGGCAGGGGCAGAAGTCTATCCTTGGGGCTGCCTGAGCCACCAGCCAGCCTCCCACCCAGCTGCCCACCAGTAGTGCCTGCCTCTCCCAGCACACAGCCTAGCATCTAGTGCCCAGGATTTTGTAGGAAAGGGGAGCAGTGAGGGATGGGGATGGGTACCAGAAGCATCCCCAGCCTGCTGAGGTCCTAGGCTATCTCCTAGAGTCATCATTATGCCTAGGGGCAGGCTGAGCAGGGGCCTAGGCTGAAGATGAGGACAGCACATTACAGGAGCTACACGTCTAAACCCACACTGGCCCCACTAGGGTCCTGATGACAGTTGTCTTTCACTTGCTAGAATGACCCCAGGCCCCCACAGTACTGGGCACAGAAGATGCCCCTGCAGCCCCTCATCTCTCCTGTTCAGCTTCAGAGGCTTAGAGGAGACAGAGTGGGTGGCTTTCATGGCACAGCAGGTTTTCTTTCAGGTGCAGGAGTCCAGGGTGGACCAGACAGACAGTAGCACCTCCCAGACATTGGCCTTCCAGCTGCCACCCTACTCCCAGACATGGGCCCCCAATGCTTGCCTTGGTTCTGTAGAGCTGCTGCTGTGGCCATGCCAGGCTCCTGGGGTTGTGTCCACATTTATCCTCTTCCTGGCCCATGGTGGCAGATGTCCCCAGGCCCTAGGACCAAAACAGGGCCCTTGGGCCTCCAGCTCCTTAGGGCCCCCGTCCTGCAGGGACAGGAAGATAGTCAGAAAGCCTGGAGGAAATGCAACAGTGCTCTACAGTGGGTTATGGCTGTGGGCATGGAGGTGAAATTGTCCAAGCAGAGTGGAGGTAGAGGAGACCAGAGGAAGAAGCTAGGGGAAAACTCTGAAGAGAGAAAGGGCAGCACTGGGGCCCTGCAATGAATGAAGCAGGGGTGACCTAGCAGGGGCATTGCATCAGCCACCCAGAGCTGAGACCAATATAACACATCTGCAGGAACCTCACTTCTGAACAGGTATTTTTTATTATAGAGTTCCTTTCAAATGAAGCACCCTTCCCCAGGAGCAGGAGTTTGCCACTAGAGGCTTTGATTTGATTAACCATTAATGGCATTCCAGGAACTAAACAAAAACTTTAGAGCAGAAATGAAATTCTTTAATTTAGACATAAAAGGAATACTTTGAAATAAATTGGTCTTTGAAGCCTTACATGCATTCATGCACTTGGCTGAGGAAGACAGCTGATAAAAAGGATTCTAAAGGCATCATCCCAGATGTACCAAGGAGGTATGTTGAGCATGGGGGGTGTGGCTAATGCAGGATGGTGAAAACCAGAAGTAGAGGACTAGCTGCAGAGATGGAATACAGTGCAGATCCCTATCATTCTCCTGAGAGAAGAAGACAAGAGGAAGTGTACTGACTCCGACCTCTATAGGGAGATGGGAACCTCAGACTGAGTCCCTTCTAGGCTGTCCATTCCCTGAACCCTCTGCCCAGACCACAGGTGTGGGAGGTGGGAGTAGGTGGGCAGGTAGGGAAAGGCCTTGGCTCATCCAGTTCTGAGGAAAGAAGAATGGACATCCTTTTGGAAGCACAGCTCCAGAAGCACTGGCCAGCCACCTTACCAACCATACGCTTAGCCCTGGGCTCCATCTCTTTTCCGAGTATCCTTTTTCCATCAGTTCTTAGCTGGGTGGGTAGGGGGGACCAGGTGCTGTTTGAGCCCTCATCCCAAGCCCAACGAATGATGTGGAGCCATTGCACCAAAGTCACAAGATAGAACACCAAGGGAAAAGCTGGAAGACTGCACACACAGGGTGCCCATATTTGTGGATATAGAACATATGCATATAAAGCCAGGAGGACTAATGAACTATCTCAGGCCATCAATGACAGGTTACATCTGGAAGAACTAGGCGTGGGTTTCATTCCCTTTCTTGCACATTCAGGAAGAAGTTCTACACAATATCACTATTATGATCACATGGAGACCATAAAGCTCTGCAGCAGGTGACACCTTTCAGTGATCAAAGCAAGACTGGCAGGGGTGAAGATCCTGGGAGACAGGACAGAGCTGACCCCAGCGGGCCATCCTATGACTGCTGCAGTTGCCCCAAATTGGGCCCCAGGAATAATGAGATGATGTCATCTAGAGCTTCCTGGGCTGACCTCTGGGCATTTGAGGGTGAGGTTGCCCTGGGCCCCAACCCTGTATCGGGCAGTACCCCCTGCCTCTTTCCTCCTGGGTTTGGCTCCTCTCGCCCTCATATCTGTGGGGCAGAGGAATTGTCCAGGATGACATTTTGCATCCCTCTTGCTGTTTGAACTTCTCTTGCCTGCCCTTCACCTGAAACTGCCAGCAGCAGACACCCCAAGAGTGATCCTGACCCCAATGCCAAGCTGGGGAATTATGGGGACAGGAAAAGGCTTCACCTCAAACAAGCTGGCTCCATGTCAGCTCAGTACCCACTGCTGCATACATGGTATCTGGCATGACTGTCCCCTTCTAACCCTGTTGCTGTATGTTGTCCTGCCCTAATGGTTTCTGCTCTCCTTGTGTCCTCTGCATGGACAACTCACTAGATGTGACACAGCCCCCCACATCACTGATGGCCCCCATGAGTCAAAGGCCAGGCCCCAAGACCAATAGAAAGCAGTGGCATGGCAGCAGGTATTTGAGCCCCTCCACTTATCCCCCAACTGAAGTTTCACCCTCAGTATCCTAAGAGGGGTCCTGTCACTCAAGGTTGAGTGGCAGAGCAGGGATTCCTTCCTGTACCGCCCTTCTGGAAGACTCTGACCTTAGGGATATGTCCATGGGTCCAGGAGATGGTCAATTAGGCTCAGGGCTGGAGGGTGAATGTTGAGGACTCAAGGTCCCTGCCTGCCACAGGGACCTTGGAAGGAGATGGGGAGAGCAGCATGTCTACCATCAACCCAGTGCCTCCCCAACTTGGGAGCCTCAAGGATATCAGTGGTGTAGCCAAGGTTGGCCCAGCTCCTGCCTTCTTGGAGACTTGATGGTCTGCTGTGTGTTGGGCCAGCTGGTGGCTCTGGGAAAGGTGGGTACCTCTTTGAGCCAGAATATCCTCCTCAGCCAAGTGAGGGCCCTGACCCAGCCCCACTGGCCTCAAAGGTCCCTGTGAGACTCTCTGTGAATGGGCCTGGGCCATAGAATTAAGCCCAGAGCTGGCTGTGGCCCATGTCTTGTGACTCAGACACGTCACAAGCAGAAGGAAGGGCTACTGGCCTCCCCCTACCCTAGCACCAATTTCCTAGGGAAGGTGGTATCCCACTGGAGGGGACTTGCACCTGAGGGGTTTCGGCCAGACTTCTGGAAGCAGCTGATGAAGTCCTACCTTTGCAGTAGGCCTCAGGCCACTTTCCCTTTTGGTCTTAGGCATGCCTTCCCTCCTGCCACACTGACCCTTACACTGGGTGAGCTTTCCCCTTCGTCCCCACTACTCTCTCACCTGGAATGTCCTTCCCCATCCTGGCCACTCCATCCCCGAAGGCCTCTCCCAGTGCTGGGAGCTCTCACGCCCCTCTGCAGGTTATCTTTTCTCCTCCACCTGATGATGCATCTCATTCAGCCTACCCCCTCCCCAAAGTTTGCACAGTCCCAGGGCCAAGGGCAACCTCTTGAGCTGGTAGCTAGGTGACTTTGTGATGGGAGACAGGCTAGCTGCTCTCATCCACAGCACACTCTCCAGGTCAAACTCCGCATGTCTCTGACCCCTCCGCTGCCCACCCTGCACTTTGCTGTCCTCTCTCCGCTGCCTAGGAGCCCTGCATGGCCATGGCCAAGTTATAAGTATGTGATTATGTATGCTGGGGTTCCCCCCCCCGCCCCTTTGTTGCTGCAGAATCTGTCCTGACAAACAAAAGTGCACTGGATTAGCCACAGTGGATTAAAAGATTTGCTTCTCAGAGTTTACCTAATAACCTAACAATCATGCCGACAGAGGCTTTGAACCTCTGGATATACTCTCCAGGCCATCTGGGAGCTCTTGGCCTCTGCAGACAGTGGGATGGTGGTTGGGGTCATTAGAGGCAGTCACTACCCACCCTCACACCCAGCTCTGTCTGTGGCAGGGCCTGTGCTCTTGGGCTCCCTGCCAGGTCCATCTGGTCTGAACTTGGGGACAGGACCAGACCCTAAGAGATGCTGGAGGCCCAGGTGGGGAAGAAGGCCCAGCCAGAACCACCTTCTAGAGAGCTGGCTGCATGAGGCCAGTGTGGGTGGCACAGACCAGGCCTCACCCACCCCCACCCCGGGCATGTCCATACATCCACACAGCACCAAGGACACAGCAACATGGAGGATGCCTGTGGTAAGCAGGTGACACTCCAGGCTTCACCATGCTGTGGCGCAGAGCCCCACTGCAGTCGCCCCACCGTACGTTTCTATACACATGCGCGTGCGCATGCACACACACACACACACACACACACACACAAACATATCCCTCTTTGATCTCCAAAGGACATTCCATTTACAAGCTCTTAATCGCTGCTGTCTTTTTGGGGCCTGTCCTCTGAAGTCCCGAGTAATGGGATTTGGCGCCTCTGATCCATCTTGGGCTAGCCGCTCCCCATTATAGGTGGGCATTTTTTTTTTTTTTTTTGCTTTTATTTTTCTTCTTGAAAAAAAATGTTTCTTAAACCTCACTGACTTGACATGGCTTGTCACCTAGCCCTGGGAGTGGAGGCTGGGAGAGGGGCAGGTAGCCCTTATGCCAAGGGCCTCCTGGCCAGTTGGGGGTCTTTGATGCTGCCTCCATGTGAAATCTAATGTGAAAGACATTGAGAGTGATTTTCGGGACCATGGTGCGGTGGATTCATTCTGCCTCATGCTGTTTCCTTTGTCTCTCTTCCCATGACCCTTCCTTGGGACACTGGGGAGAGGGTCTCAGAGTGAAACTGCGTGTATGTGTGTACGTGCATGTAGGGTGCAGAGGGCAGGGCCTCTGCCATAAGAACAAAGGGCAGCAGGGAGCATGTCCACCTGTCTGCCTGTCCATCCATCCGTCCATTTGTCCGCCTGCCCGCCCACCCGGCTTACCTCACCTGCCTGGCTCTGTGTGCTTGCTGGCGCCCCACCATCCCGCAGTCCGCCATGATGGGCTTGGCAGTCCGTCTGAGCACTTTCATCTACTCCAGGAAGCGAGTCCTGCTCTTGGACACTGTGTGGCTGGGAGGAAACGTGACTCTAGGCTGCAGCTCAGGCTCCCACCACCGATTGGCTGAGGCAGGAACCAGATGACGGGCTCCGGAACCCTATGGTAGCCATGGCAACCAGCCCCTTTAGATACCGCCACCCCCAAGCCACTCCTGACAGCTGAGGAGGGAGCAGGCAGTGCTGCTGATGGGTCCACGTTAGGGTCCCCTCAGAGGATTGGGTCAGGCATGGCTGGATGGTGGCTGTTCCTGTACCAGTTAAGTGTTTTCATGTATGTGTGTGTTTCATCAATGTCCAATATGAAGGGTTGCTGTCCCTCTCTCAGGACGTGTCCCAAACTGCTCCATACCCTGTCTGACCCCCTAGTGGAAGCAGAAACAGTGTCCTTGTAGCCCCTGCTAAGAGGAGGACTTCAGGTCAGGCTTGCCTCAGGGGCTGAAGGCCAGGCCTAGTCTTGTGAGAAAATAATGGGTGAGAGCAACAGGAGGAATAGCAGGGGGAACTACCCTTTTGATGCACCTCAGACCCCAAAGAGCCAGCCAGCTCTATCTCTGCCTGCCAACCTTTCCTCCAAACTCTCATTAGTCTGTTGAACACACAAACACACTTACACAGCCCCTCTAAGCCTTCAAAGGCCCAGCATGGCTTTGCTGCCCACAGACCTTGTCTCTCCACCTGCAAGACTCTGGGACTTCAGTCACACTAAGCAGACACTCTACAACCCTATGGAAATTGGCCAAACACCCCATGACCTGCACCCCCCAGGCCACTTGGTGAGGCCTTTCCATGTGTCTCAAGCCCAGGACTTCTCAGCAAGGGCACGACACAGCATCATTCCTGGGTGTTGCAGAACATCATCTCTGTGCAGACTCTGGCCTATCCAAATGCTCCTGGGATTGAGCACCACTTGGTCAAGGCCCCCATGAAGGCCATCTGAGATCCCAGCTTCCTGCCCCAGGCCCAGTCCATACCTATTGAACACAAGGTTGCCTAAGGAACAGCTGCAGGGCTCCAAGGAGCTGGTGTGAACCTCAAACTCCTGAAAGAGGCCAGGACTGAGGCACATCCCTGGGGGCCCAGAGGCTGCTGAGGAGGCTACTGCCAAGGCTAGAGGACCCAGGAGTTAGAGGAAGCCTGAACAGGAATTAACAAGGGTCATACATCCAAGGGAAGGGACTCAGAGCAGGCCAGGCCAGAACAAGAGCCACAGGGCAAAACAGCTGCTTCAGTAGCCCCCTGAACTTACTCTCACACTTCACACTGCCCCCACTCAAGCTGCCTAGTCACAATATTGAGCCCCCAGCTTTGAAGTGATCCCCTGCAAAGCAGGACACCAACAGTAGACAGGCCTTACCCAGGTGTAAGGCCTGGGACAGCTGACAGGGGTAAAGGGTCTAGGGCCTAGAGCTCCTTTCTGGGGGTCAGGGTAAGCTGGGGGCTCTGGTGTGCTGTGGCAGGGTGCAGAGCAGGGCAGCATAGGGAGTTGATCTGGCTCAGGGTTCCAGGTTGGGGGCAGTTGGTGGGGGTGGGAAGAGAAGTTTGAGGGAGTCTGGAGTTGGCGGAATGTTCAATAGGGTGGCAGTGGATGGTGAAGGTGGGGATGGAGTCCAAGCACAGGCTCAGGGAGTGACAGATGGTGCATATGGGTGGGCCTCACAGTGGCTCCTCTGAGCTCCCAGCATCCTGATGGGACTCATGGCAGGGACAAAGGTACCCAGGCCTCATCCACTCTCTCCACATCCACCAGCATGCAGCCAGTGCACATCAGAGCAGGACTCAGGTGATAACCCTCAGGATGAAGTTAGGAGCAAAGCCCTGGACTGGGCCCCACCCTTCCTGGGACTCAGACCCTGGGATGAGGCTGGGCATACATGGTGTTGATGGCTACTCTTGTCAGAGGGCTCTACTGCTCCAGTTCCAAGGGACCCCTCCCCAGCTCATGGCCACAGTGATGGTCCACAGCTCAGCCATGGCCTTTAACACTGAAGCTGACTGGTTGGGCTGTGCTGTCATGTAAACACATGGGCTAAGCCACTCACTAGGAAACATGTGGACCATGGGGGCTTGCCTGGGAGTTCCTCCATGGCCGGGGAGGGTTTGACCCAGCTGGTGCAGGGATAGGGGTGTGGGCCAGTGCAGAGTGGATCTGATTTCTGCAGGTTTGACCTTCATCAGTACAAATGACCCCCACAATCCAGGGGCTGAGGAGCTGCAGAGCCTCATTGATGGGGAACTAGAGGGTTTCAGAAAGACACAACAAAGGCTGATGACGGGTGGTTGATACAGGGGAAGAAATGAGGAAGGCAGCTCAGGTGGCCTGACCAGGGCCTAGAGGGGGGAATACAGGGTATGAAGACATGTGGCCAGATGGGCTTCAATGGCTCAGCTCCTGGTTCTGTGTGACATGTGAGTGTGTACAGGGCATGTTCCCCTCCCCACCCGCTGTAAGGGGAAACAGTGTGGTGGATCCAGCCTGCCAGGGGCCTGTCCCAGACCTGGGTTATTGCTTTATTTGTGATGGAGGACAAGCCTGTCAATCACTGAGGGCTTTTTAACCTTTGCTCGTGAGAATCTGAGGAAACAAACTGATGCTGCCTCCGTCCAGAAAAGAGCTCACGTTTCAGAGATTAGGGGTTAGGGGTAGGCTGGGAATTTCAGCTTTTGGTAAAATTTTTTAAATATTAAAAACTTCACATTACATGAGAAAGCACTGGTGTATGGGAAGCAAGAAGACACTGCAGAAGTGTGGCACTATGACAGTGTACCCAGCAATGGACAAAGAGCTCATGGATATACCCCTTCCTCTCCCCAGGGCACTGACCGCAAGGCAGGTTCTGACCCTCAATGACCTTGTAAGCCGGCACCTCTCTGCCAGTTGTTAGGACCAGGTCAGGGGAACCCTCCCTGTGGGCACTCAGAGGGCACTGAGGACCTAGATGGGTCTCAGTGCTGAACTTCCAGGTAAGCGTTGAGACCCATTCAACAAGGCAGGGACAAGGGCCAAGGTATCCCCAAATCTCAGAACCAGAAAGACCTCAGGGTGACTGGCCTAAAATCAAGTGTGGGTCAGCTGAGGAGGGACACACAGGTTGCAGGCCCATGTGCCTACGCCGACAGAGCTCCTGACTGGAGGCTTTCCCTGTGAGACACTGCCCCCTGCAGTGCCCTCTGAGGTCCCCTGCACCTCTGAGCTGGTGCGGGTGTTCACATCAAAGGACATACCAGTACAGACACTTCCCGGTCACTCCCAGGGCAGGCCACAGCCTCCCTGCCTCTGCTGTGGAAAACATTCCAGAACAGGCAGGGATGTGCAACGCAGAGGGGCAAGCACCATCCTGCCCTATCGTACACCACCTTCAGCATCTCAGGATTCTTTCCCAGAGTAAAGAAAAACACCAAAATAAACCTCAGTCCCACAGCTCAGCCAGGAACCACCACCCATCTCAGCCACGTCCAGTGTCTCTGGGGTGGTGAGGTGACAGGGTCAAGGACTAAGCAGGAGAGCTCCAGTCCTCCAAGCAAAGCAGCACACACATGGCCCGGCTCAGACTTTACTCATGCTGTTCCCAGAATGTGGTGAACCTGCCTCAGCTGGGCCTCCACTGCAGGGCTGGGGGGCGAGGGGGACTCAGAGGCTATGAGAAGGCCCCAGGCCACTGGGGATCCTGGGACCAGAGGCCCATTAGGGCCTCCACAAAGTCCACCCCCTGCAAAAGCTTCATAGCCAGCACACACAAGAATGGTTCACCCACTGTTCACAAGTGGTTCTTGCCACCGCCCCAGACTCTGTCTACAGGTTTGCCAATGGGCGGAAGAGTGGGGTAGCTGGGAGACAACAAGGGACACTGAGCCTGGCTATTAGGCATGGGTCAGTCACTATGTGGTCACTTCCCGCTGGCTCTCTTCTGTACCACCGCTGGCTCAGACAGTGTCTGCTGCTGAAGCCGCTCAATTAGCTCCTCCACGTAGACCTTGAACAGAGGGATGGGGTCCTACAGGGGCAAAACAGGGTCACAGTGAGGCACTCCTGGGAGGGCACAAATCCAGATGCCTTTAGTCAAACACCAAGAGGAACTGGGCATGAAAGAACTGGACCCCTCAGGCTTGGCCACAAGGCCAAGTGAGGCTGCTTGCCACCCCTCAGGCCTCAGACCAGAGGGTAGTGCCCTGTCCATGAGATAGGGACTACCTTCCATTGGGAATGTAGGAATCAGGTGCCTGCCCTTGGTCCCCCTGCTGTGGGGCCCTATGGTCACAGATAAACCAAGCAGAGGGAGCAGGACAGCCAGCTGCTGCACCATAGGTGGGGGCTCCCACAGGCTCCACACCCTCCTAGAGGACAGACACAAAAAGGTCTAAACTGGGAAGACCCTGGGGAATGCTAAGTGGGCAAATTAACCAATGGTGCCAATACTCCAGCTTGTCAGACAGTCTTTCTGTACTGAATCTATAAAGTGGGCCAGAGGGTCAGGACCATGAGGGAAGGAAATATGCCATATGGGACGCACAGAACTATGGCTCCAGCTGGGCAGCTGGGCAGAGGCAGATCTTTCCCGAGCCCACCTGGTACGACAGCCCCTCATCCAGGCTACCCATAAGGCAGTGCACTTCCCCACCCCGTCCGTCTGCTTGGCCACTGTGCCCACCCTAGAGGGCAGAGCAGCTGGCACTCACACGTGCTCACCTTCTCCTCTAGAAGTCTCTGCTTCTCCACAGCTTCATCCAGTGTCAGGCCGACCCACTCAGCCTCCTCCTCCTGTATGACAAACTCCTGGGCAGGCAGATAAATGGCATGTGGTGAGGCCAGGTGGCCAGCCTCTGAGGCCCACAAGAAGCAGAAAGTCCAGGCCAAGCTCTCACCTTGTACTTGTCATAGATGGCCGCCCTCCTCTCAGGGTCATCCGGGTGTAGCTGGGGGTCCCGTTGGGCAAGTCGCAACAGCATCCCTCGCTTCAGGTCCATCCCAAACTTGGAGCATAGGTCCTCCTTTGGGGTCTGGTGGGAAGCTATGAATAGGGCCAGGTGCTGCTGACGGGGTCCCACACCCACCCCACCAGCCAGCCCCACCTAAATCCGCCCCAGTAACTGGCAGCCCCAGGCCAGAAGAGAGGAAGGAAGAGCCAAGAGCAGGGAAATGGGGCTGTCTGTGTTTCCCTGGGCCCTGGAAGGCAACACAGCGCCAATGGCAAGAAACTCTCCTGTGAGCAGAAAGACCCCACTGAGGCTGCCCAGAAAGGGGAATGGTCCCATTCACATTTCACTGGTGGTCCTCCACTCCCGAGACCAGTATGCCTCACTGGGTGCTGATCTAGCCTCTCCCCTCTGACTGGTATTCAGACCCTTCTTGCCTTCAGGATGTAGAAGTCAAACCCATAGGCCTCATCAATGAGGTCCAGGGTTCGCATAGTCACAGTCACAGAGAACTTCGTGTCCAGAATCTCACTGTAGAGCTCACGCTGAAACAGCTGTGGCTTCCACACTTTCTTCACCCTCTTTGAGAGCTGGAAGAGCAAGAGTTCTCATGAGTTTTGCTGCTTCTCCTGACAGAGCCAAGTGAGGCCCAGGGTGCAGAGACTCAGGATGTAGACCTGGTTGCCCATCCAGAAGTCAACTTCTCCCCAGCCAGCTTGGCACCCCCAGACTTTGCTAAGGTTGCTGGTGTGTGTTCCAGACACACCACACACACAATCACAACTCCATGGTTCACAAGTCATCACATTTCACACCAGGGACCAAGAAGGTAAAGGGAGACACCAGTGGGGAGATCTCCCCCAGAAGATTCAGCAATTCTTTCATGTTTCCCACCAAAGGCAGCAGGTGTTGAACACAGACTCAGAGACCTGCCCCTAAGTGTCTCAGTCTTTTAAAATGTGATAAGGAGGTGATAGTGCCAACCTCGTGTCAAGAGACAAACTCTAGCCAATCAAGCTGATAGGTGACTGCAGACACACTTCCTCTCAACACACAGGCCTCCCCATCCACATACATGATCTGGGACACAACCCCAGGGTCTCTGTGCTTGCTGTTCCTGATATGGACCACTCTGTCTCAGGATACCCAGACGGTTTCACAAAGAACTGAGGGAACTGTTTCCACCAGACTGTAAGCCATGCTGGGGCTGGTCAGTCTCCCTTTCGCTTTCCCGGTACCTCCAGAGCCTAGCACGGTGTCCAAAGCAGTAAAGCCCCAGAAGTATTCCCGAAGCCTGCCCTGATCACCCACCTTGTCGTTGTTGACGTATCTGTGGCCCAGGATCCAGCCCTCGCCGCCCCAGAGCCCCAGCTGGGACTCACGGGGATAGTGAATGGGAATAGGCACGTCCTCCACGCGCTCCCGCTGCCCGTTTTTGGGGTTGATTTTGAACTTGGCCCCGTGCGGCCTGTAGTGCACGGGTGTGGGTGTCCGCTCCTCCTCCAGTGAGCGAAGGTAGTGCTGGGGCAGGCGAGAGTAAATGCCCTCCCGCAGCAGGAGCTTCTTCCATAGACCGACCGGGAACTTGTGCAAGGGCATCGCGGCCAGCCTGGCAGGAAGCAGATCACAGTCATGCTGCAGCCTAGCTGGCCCCTGGACTCTCGCGCAGCCCTGATCCCTAACCCCGGCCTCAAAACCCCAGCATTAACCCGGTTCCCGACCACGATTCTCTGCCAGGTACTAACCCAGGACTAGTCATACCTCTAGCAGCAACGCGCCGGGTCGGAACCGGAAGTCATGCTGCACCAACTGCTCTCCACACTGACTGGCTACAAAGCCCATCCGTCTACCACTATACCGCCCACCTTCCCATCTTTAGGGACCATGGAAAAACGCCCTTCGAAGACTGCAGCAGCCCAAGGCACCGTCGTCAAGTGTGGTCCGTTTTCGGTGAGCAGCAGCCCAGCGGGCAGGGCTTCTCTTTCTTGGCCCTACTTATTTTCCTCCCCCCGAAAAAATGCAAAAAATGCAAAAAAAAAAAAAAAAAAACCACCCCAAAACAACAACAACAACAACAAAAATGTAAAACTTTGGCCTTAAAACATAACGGCAGAGGGAAATTTTGAGATCGTGCTCCCTGATATTTCACTAGTTTGGCTGAAATAAACTCATAAAAATTATATATATATATATATATATACTATAGAATATTAAATTCACCAATCAGTGATGTAAGAGCTATATAAAAACGTTAATGTTTTTGCCCCGGCTGGTGTGGCTCAGTGGACAGAGTGCCAGCCTGCGAATCAAAAGGTTGCCAGTTTGATTCCCAGTCACAGCATGTGCCTGGTTTGCAGGCGGGATCCTTGGTTGGGGCCCTGCAAGAGGCAACAAATCTGTGTGTCTCTCCCATATTGATGTTTCTTTCTCCCTTCCTTCCCCTCTCTCTAAAAATAAATAAATATTTTTAAAATGTTAATGTTTTAAAATTGTTTACCCCAGAACAACATATGTTTCCTCTTAATTTATTTTTTAAAATATTTTATTTTTATTTTTTAAAAAATTTTAAAATATTTTGTTTATTTATTTTTTAGAGAGGGGAAGGGAGGGAGAAAGAGAGGGAGAGAAACATCAATGTGTGGTTGCCACTTGCATGCCCCCTGCTTGGGACCTGGCTAACAACTCAGGCATGTGCCCTGACTGGGAATCAAACCAGTGACCCTTTGGTTCACAGGCCAGCACTCAATCCACTGAGCCACACCAGCCAGGGCTGTTTCCCCTTTATAGGCCTAGCAAATGCTATGGTGACCACATTCAGGGTGACTGGAAGTGGGGGAGACCCCTACAGAGGGTACATCCTGGACAGGGACCAGAAGAGAAGCCTCCAGGGCTGACCCTGGCCTCAGTGATTCCCGGCTTCCCACGGCCCTGTTCCACATCCCTCATACAGACAACAGCCCGCTGAGCTCTTGCCTTGGAAAGGGGTAAAACACTGCTCCTCAGGGCACTCAGCCCCCTTACCCTGCCTCCCCCATAATGGAGGAAAGGCTGGGCCAGTGCAGAGTGGCAGCCATCACCTCCACTCCTGAGAACAACTCAAGAGGATGCTCCCTAGACAAAGGTCCAAGAACCCAGGGGAAGAGTGGGAACACAGAGTTGGGGCAGGGTGTGCCTGGTGTTGCTGGCACCCACAGAACAGTTCAGCAGCACCCCTTTCAGGGAGCTCTTCTCAGGGGCCTGCACCTTCAAATCTGAGAACAAAAGGGAAAGGACAGGACACCACAGCCAGAAGCCAGCCTCTCCCATGCCATCACTCACAGCAGTTGGACCCTACATCCCCCAGGGCCCATCAGCTCTCTGATGGCCACGGTCACCTCTCCTCATGGCAACTTTATCAGTAGGGGGCAGTCCCATGCTTAAGGTAGACTGGCATTCAGGCACACAGCTCTGTGCCTTAGTGGTGTTGGGGGGCTGGCGAGAGGTGGTCCCAAGCCTCCTCTGCTTCTCTTGGTCTCCTAACACAGCCTCACGGAGGAACAGGGTGACGGGGGAATATTTCTCCACATCTCCAATTGTCCCCCAGGCCAGCAGAACAGAGTCTGCCCCTGAACAGTACCTGTTGTCTCCAGGCAGCCAGGCCCTGGCTCCAGGGGCTACTGCAGACACCAGCTGGGGCCTGCAGAGGGATGGAGTCAGCTGGCAGCCAGCAGGTACAAGGGAATTGGAGGTTGTGGACCTCTCCTCAGGAGGAAGAAACAAATGGGTGCACAAGGCAATTTTATTCAGTTGGAAATCCATCTGGACAGGGTCCCTCTCCCTTGGTCCTGCCCCTGGCTGGAGAGATCATCATCAAAGCTGCGGATGCCCCTGAGTTGGCTGCATCATGTCACTGTGTACAGCTCCTCTCTGTGGTTCTTGCAGATCTGATAGTGGCAGGTGAGCTTCTGTGAGCAGGCCCAAGGCTCTGCATGCTTGTCACGTGGTGGCAGCAGGAATGCAGTGCTCCCTGCCAGAAGCATGTGCCAGATGCTGTGTGTGTAGTAATAGTTGTCACTGGTCATCATGGAGGTATAAATGGCAATGGCCACAACAGCCATGGAGATGCCTGGCAGGAGGTAGAAGACCCAGCGCTGCCACGAGGTGGGATAGCAGTGGTGCCGGTGCCCGCAGCGGTATACCTGGAGAGAACCATCATGAGAGCATTGGCACAGGGGCTGCTGCTGTAGCTCCCAGGGGCCTGCCTGAGTCTGCATAGCAGGACCATGGATGTGCACTACTTGGAAAGGGCTCAAGGGCACACAGACCTGACAGGTCCTCAGGCCCTGGCCTTGGAAGGAAGCCACACTAGGCCCTACAAGAGTCATTGGCAGCCCTCAGCCCTGGGAGGACTCAGACCCAGGACCAGGAACATGAGCAGAATCTGTGGGGAGCCAACACTTTCTTATTCCAAACGCCAGGAGAGGGTGTCTAGGCAAGAGCTCCTTACCCACATGGTGACCATGACCACGAAGGCAAAGAGACAAGGCCCCATCATGTTCCAGGCGCCCCTGCGGTCCAGCTGTAAAGACATGGCGAACACCAGTGTGCCCAGTAGAAGCAGAACCTGAGTAAGACACAGGGACGACCAAAGGGTCACAGGCCAGGGTCATCTGTGATGGCACAAGTTCCAGCAGGAGCTATCACCCCAGTGCTCCTCAGCACCTCTGCCTGCCCCCTCTTGGAGCTGCTGACCCACTGTTCTGCTCTGCCAGCAGGAAGGGAGGCACCCCTCCTCTAATTACTGATTCATCCACAGGTAAATTTCTAAGGCATGGCTTAGCCAGGCAGGGTACCAGTCACATGTCTCCATCAGCCAGGCCCAGCTGTGGCCAAAAAAGCCCCAAAGTGTTCCCAGCACCAGGAACTCCAGGAGCACAGTTCCAGGCTTCTCAGGGAGATGTGGCCTAGGGTTGAGGATCCAGCCCTTCTCTTTGAATAGAGCCCTGGGAGAGAAATGGGCTAGGAAGGTCCTTGCCTCACCCTGTCTTCCACTGTCTTTCCCCAGAATGCTCCAAGCAGCCAGCATAGTCCCTTCCTGCTGGCAGAGGCTTTTCCCAGAGGGAGACTGGTCATTACAAGAGGTGGGAGTTTTCTAAGGGCAGCAGGTGGACCCTCTTTCTGGTCTCTCCCTCAGCAGGCAAGGGCCTCTGCTCCCTCAGAACCCAGATCCACGTGTCAGAAGGTCACTCACATATTTCAGGGATGCCTTCAGCCGTGCCATGCAGAGGATGGTGACCCAGATGGACACTCCAGAGCCCAGGAAGTCACAGTACTGCAGTGTGTCATAGTTGAGGATGCACAGCACTGCCTCCCCTGGCTGGTCACAGGCATGATAGAACTGCAGGGCAGGGCAGGGCAGTAAGCAGAGGCCCAGACCTCCCCACCATCACCATGGGAGCAGGCAAGCCTACCGTGGAGAAGAACATGGTATAGGCGTAGACGGAGGCCTCTACCAGGAGGCAGCGGTACACGGACAGGGTGATGGGAGCCAGGAACATGAGGTTGCTGAGGGTGAGGAGGAGCGCCGCCATCCTCTGCTGGGCCATGGTCTGGGCTGTGCTATTGTCTGTGCAGCTCCACCCACGCCAGCCTGTGGGCCAGTGCAGTGCTGAGGGGGCTGAGCAGGGGTGACTGAGGCCAGGCTTGTGGGGAGGCACTTTTGAACCTCAGGGCCAACCCTCACCCAAGGCCCTCCAGAGAAACCCCTTTCTCCCCTAGAAGCAGGCTGGAACAGATGTAGGGCTTGTGTGGGTAGGTATAGGCTAGTGTGGGCAGGCACAGACAGCTATGTGGCAGGCATGGGCAGGTTTAAAGAAGTGTGGTGCAAGTATGAGAAAGGTGTATACATGTGAGGGCAGGTGTGGAGAAGGTATGGGACAGGTGTAGGGCAGGTCTGGGACAGGTATAGGACAGATGTGACAAGTGTGCGATACATGTGGGTAGATATGGAGCAGATGTGGGTAGGTGTAGGTCAGGTACAGGACATGTGTGGGCAGGGGAGGCCAAGGTCAGAAGGCAGTACTATCTCTGGGGGTGCCTTTCTGTGACTGCATGGGAGATTGGAGTTATGTGGCAGGAGTACGGAGAAGGCATTTGCCCTTGGCTCTGCAAGGGTGCTCTCCAGCCTTGGCGGAGTGGGATAGACTCCTAAAGGAAGGCACAAGGTTGGGAAGTCAAGGACAGGAGTGTCCGTACATATCCAGGCCTGGCCCTCACCTGCCTTGCAGCTGCAGCCCGCGTACAGGTAGCCATGTCTGCGCAGTAGGAGGCACTGGCCGTATGGGCCACAGTCATTCAAGCAGGGCACCAAGTACAAGGCAGTCTCCACCAGGACTGAGGACTTCTCACACTCCCTGCGAGGAAGGGGCCACAGGAGGTCTGAATGCTGAGGTCTGCTGCCCAGTCCCTGCCAGGGCTCCCATCAAGATCTTGGACACATGAACCCAGCATTGAGACCCCCAGGCTCCGAGCCCTGGAGGACAGCAGACATGAGATCTGCAGAAGACAAGGTGCACCTTCCGCTTCAAATCATACTGCATCCCAGTCTGTCTAGGGCCATGTCCTGAACCAGTCCCCTTCCTTGTGTCCTGGCTCCCAAGGCTGCTTGGGGAGAGGTGGCCAGGTAGAGAAGGGAGTCCTTTGTAACTCCTGGAAGACAACTTACCTTGTGGCGCTTAAAGGAAATTGGGTCACTTCCAAACTCAGATGCAGGCAGCCCAATCATAGCCCTGAATGCAATCATTCAGCCACTTGGCAGCTCTGGGTGGTCCCCATCCTAGCCCCCAAATTCTTTTTTTTTTTTTTTTTTTTTTTGAGAGGGAGGTAGAAAGAGATCAACTTGTTGTTCCACCTATCCATGTATTCATTGGTTGGTTCTTGTATGTGCCCTGACCAGGGATTGACCCCACAACCTTGGTGTATCAGGCCAATACTCCACCCAACTGAGCTACCCAGCCAGGGCAGCCTCTAAGTTTACTTACTCAGGACTCTGAGGGCACGCAAGCTGCAGGGAGAGGTACCAGTTGTCTGTCTCTGGGTAGGGGATGATAAGATTGGCCTTGCGAGACAAGGTGCTCAAAGACAGTGGATAGCCCTGGAAGAAGGCTGCAGGAGGAGCAGGAAGGCCTGGTCAGAGGGGGCTGGAGGGACTGACAAGGGTCACTTAGTCAGATGCCACCTGCCCATACCTGTGGTACAGTTGAGCGAAATGTTGAAGCTGAGGAAGGGTGAGGCAGCATTCATGCAGACCATTACCAAGGTGTTCTTGGAAATCACACTCTGGAAAGGGTGGCCACGCAGTGTCAGTCCTCAGTTCCCAGCCTGGTGGTTGGTACCATCTGTGGTTCCCACTGCCCAGGGTCTACCCAGGATTCTTCCCCTCCGGGCCTGGCAACGCCCAGACTCTGATCCACCCGAAGTCCCAGTTCCTCAAGCATAGCCCTCTTCTTGCTGAAGCGACCTATAAAATAGGCCTCCTTTTCTGCAAGTGCTGCCCCTATTATGGCCCAATGCCTATTGGGGGTCACTCTGTTGCCTGAAAGGCCACCCCAACCCAGTGTCCCCAAAAAAGTCAGTGCAGGAAGGCCTGAGCAGCATTGCTCAGGCTGGAAGGGTCTGAGCCCTAAGCTGAGCCCAGCCATGAAGCACTCACAAACTAAGGTACCTTGTTGGCCCACAGGGAGATGGTGAGGGAGCCTCCACTGTCCATGCCCGTGTCGAGTTGCAGCCGCATCACTGAAGGCATGTCTGACTGCACCAGCACGGAGACCCTGTCTAGGGGCCTGAAGTGCACGGATACCACGTCTGTGTCTTCCCGCATGACCTGGTAGTTCATGAGGCAGAAGGAGCCGCCACCCACACTGCTGTTCCTGCCCAGGTCCTGGTAGCTGGGGCTTGGGGAGAGCAGACCAGTGGAAGTGTTGCAGCTCTGGTTTGGACTGCTCTGCAGAAGGTGCTGGAAGTTTACAATCCAAGGCCTGCAGGCTATCAGGAGGACAAGGGGCTCAGCTGGATGAAGGACTGGGGATCAAAGGCAGGGGTCAGAGCCAGTCCCCACTGCCCTCCCCATACAGCCCACCTGTGAGAGCAGCTACAGTGCTGAAAGACACCAATACATGGGGCCCTGCCAGGCTCTTGGCTGTCACTTGCAACCACCGGTCCCAGGGCGGTGAGGGCAACAACAGGTGGCAGGCCTGGGTGAGGCCAGTGCAAGTGAGCACCTTCTGGAAGTTGCTTGGTAAGGTAGCTGAGCCCACCGTGAGGCGCACAGGGCATCCCAGGCTCCCATTGGACGCACAGCCCTGTAGCTCCAGCCGCAGTTCCTGGGTGTACTCGGGGACGAAGATTCTGTAGCCAAAGGGGATGGCCTCACTCAGGCTCTGTGGCTTCCAATGACCTCTCCTCATTGCTCACACTCAGGGTAGTGCCCCATTTTCCAGCATGACCCCAAGACCCAGAACCCCACCTTTCTTACCCACATTAAGGAAAGTATTACCACCCACTTCATCAAAACTGGAGGCTGGCCCTGGCTGATGTGGCTCAGTGGATTGAGTGCGGGCTGTAAACTAGAATTGCGGTTCGATTCCCAGTCAGGGCACATGCCTGGGTTGCGGGCCAGGTCCCCAGTGGGGGCCATGTGAGAGGCAACCACACATTGATGTTTCTCTCCCTCTCTTTCTCCCTCCCTTCCCCTCTCTCTAAAAATAAAGAAATACAATATTTTCTAAAAAACCGGAGGCTGGGTCTCCCCCATGGTCCCCACTCACTTGAGGTAGCTGGGGTGGGAGAGGAGGGTCTGTGGAAACGGTATGTCAGGCTCCAGGATGGAGACCTCGACTACCCTCATAACCAGCATGTCAGGCTGGAAGATGTAGGCACAGGTGGGAACAAAGCCCTAGAAAGAGAATGAGAGGTGGGGGTGGGCATGCATAGGCGTGGGATGGGGCAGGACCAGAGATCCCAGGCCTGGAGGGGATGCAGCATGGAAATGGGAGGGCTGCAGCAGAGCCTAGACAAGGTCTGCCCTAAGGAGGTAAATAAGAGGGACCGGTCATTCCTGCACAGAAGTGTCCTGCCCTCCATCCCTGAAAAACAGACCCCTTACCTTCATCTCAATCTTCTGGGATGAGGGGGGCAGGTGGGCAGCCACAAACCAGTCCCCAGGTGCTGGGTGGGAGACATTGATGGAAGTGTTGCTCTGAAACATCTTGACAAAGAAGGAGGGCTGCACAGAGGTGTTGGCAGGGAAGCCGGTACTCAGTGGGTTGATGACTGGAGGGGCGCCATAGCGGAAGTACCTGGAGATGGGGATGGCAGGGTAGGCATCAGATCTGGGCCCTGGGCTGGGCTCCGGCAGGTGGGCAGACAGGCACCTACACAGTGATCTCCACGTTTGCACATGTGGGGCCACCACTCTGGGACACTTGCAGCAGCCAGCGCAGCAGCACGGTATCCGGGGGCACTCGGAAGTGGAAGAGTCTGGCGCTGCCATACCAGCTGTAGAAAGACAGCTTCTGCGGGGACTGTGAGAACTGCTCAGACACCAGCCTGATGTCTGCAGGAAGAAGGCACTGTCAGCCAGACCAGGGGTGCTCTGAGGGTGTTTGCAGCTCCATGTGGGAGGCAGACAGATAAATTCAGAGGCCCTTCTGCCCCAGCATGGCCCCAGAGAGATAGGACAAGGGAAGCCATGGTGGGCTAGTTAGAGCCCATGGGATGCCCAGCACTCCAACTTCAACCTTGGCAAAGGTAACAATACCCCTCCAGCCCCTGGCAGTTGTCTCTGGCAACTCACCCCTCTTAACAGGTGAGGGAGTTCAGATCTGGAGGCTGCCTACCTACTCAGGCCCACGACTTAGGACAGAGCTGGACTGAACCTTGATTCCTCCTTACCCAGAGAAGCAGCAAGCAGAGACACTGGGGTAGAGGGGACCCCAGGCTGAATGCCTGGCCAGCCATAAGGACCAAGAGGCAGCTGGCCCCAATTCTCCCATGGGCATGTGCCCATGCAGAATGACACAGGAACGAGGCAGGGCTCATGGCACATAGACTGCCCATGGTCTCACCTGGGGCTCCCTGTGCCTCACCCCCTGCAGTCATTCTCAGGCCCCCACCTCTGTGGCCCCCACTCCCTTCCCCTACACACTCCAAAAATCTGCCCTCACTCCTCACTTCCTATCATACCAGCATTTCCTGGATCAGCTCTGAGGATATTCTGGGGCTCAGCACACAGGCCTAGGCCCCACCTGGGTGAGGCCCCTCCTGGAATGTCCACTGACTAGAGTGCAACCTCCATGAGAGCATGGGTCCAGATCCTACAATGTAATTGCTTACCCCATGAGTGAGGATGCCCACCCAGGACCCTCTCTATTGGGGCTCCCACAGAACAGGCATGCTCTGCACTTCCATGGGTATACCACTGGGTCTGGCCACAAGGTGCCTGAGCTGGATGGCAGGGATCCTGGCCCCAATACCAGCTTAGGCCTCATGCCCAGTGTGACCTCAAGTGTCCCTTCCCCTCTCTTGGCCCCAGACTCCTGAGGTAAATAGCACCTCCCTTTGGGTGCCCCTCCCTGCAAGGTTAACAGATGTTAAAGTGCTTCTGGAAGAAATACACTTTGGACACAGTGGTGTTCAGCCTCCCTCTGCCTTGCTGGGAGAGTTGCTGGCTCACACAACCACAGCAGCAGGCTCTGGGCCCCTTCAGTGAGAGCCAGGTGAGCAGGTAAGGGAAACAGCTGAGCAGCCTCCTGACCCTCCAATGGAGGAACCTTGAGAAAATAAGTGGGTTGTTACCCACTTGCAAGCCAGTCTGAGTTCCAGAGGAGCCCAATTTGGGGGCCATGCAGAGGTAGGCTCCATGTAGAACACACTCTAGGTGTCTGCTAGCAACAAGGTCCAACTCACCAGGCTGTGGCCTGGGGAGGCTAGGAGCCACTGAACTGATACAAACTTTTCTCCTGAGAGGATAACATGACAAGGACCAAAAAAATCTAAGTGCTAGTAGGTGAGGCAGGATAGCTCCCTACCTCTACCTCAGGACTACAGGATCTTAGAGAAACAGTCAGCCAGTGAGGCACTCAGCCCCTAGAGGTAGAGCCCCAACTTGAGAGAAGCAAGGCCCTCTGGCCCCCTGCCAGCCCTGGAGTACCAGCCTGAGGATGCCTGGAATACAGCTGGTAGCTGCGAAGTTTCAGCAGGTGCACAAGAGATAAGAGAAACGCTCAAGGTTCCCTAAGATCCAGTGGTCCCCGACTCCCAGGGCTACACAGCCCTTCCAATACCAACCCTAAGTTCTGCAGCTCCATCTCCTTGCCCAAGATACCCACACTATTATCTTGGTGAACATTCCCAACCATTAAACATTAACGCATTGGTCTGAGCCAGATGCGGAAGTCACATCTCATAACAGGGAACAAGGGCCACATGTACCCCTGCCCTGCCCCACAGCAACCTCCAGGGAGACAGGGTTGAGGGGAGGACAAAGAAAGTCCTTGAGTCTGTCCTGGGAACTTGAATGCGGGCACCCTGTTCCACACCCTCCAAACCGGGACGGGCACTCTGTGCAGAGCCGCTGCACACCCACAGGTCCCAGAAGCCAGGGCTACACTGCTGTCTGCCCCTTGAGCAGGCCTGGGAGATGAGGAGCTGCCCCAGGGTTTTCTTTTCTTTTTTTTTTTTAAGTTTATTAATTTTTAGAGAGAGAAAGGAAGGAAGGAAGAGAGAGAGAAACAGAGAGAGAGATCTATTTGTTGTTATGTTTATTTATGCATTCATTGGTTGCTTCCCATATGGGCTGGGGATTGAACCTGCAACCTTGGTGTATCCGGACAATGCTTCAACAAACTGAGCTACCCAGCCAGGGCTGCTCCAGGTTTTCCATCTCTATAAACAGCCCACCAGTGACCCCCTCGTCTTACCCCACCTCCCAGGATGGAGAAAATAAGGGTGGCAGTATCTAATGGAGCAACTTAATCAGGAGTCATCTCCAGGAAATCACCTCTCATTTCAAGTTCAGAAACCAAAGTTGCAGTCCTCAAAGAAATAGGAGTTTGGAGGAGCAAGATTTCAGAAAAGGAGGAGGGACTGGGAGCAGAAAAATCAAGGGGAGCTAGTCCCAGACTGTGTAGGATAAACTGCCCAACTGCAGAGGGTTGGGGGGCATCCAGGCCTTTGCATCCTGGCCACATGGCCCTCTAGGAGTCCTGTGCCATAGAAGCCAAGGGAACTTACTTATTCAACACCCACAAACCCCAGGTGGAACCTGGATGGGCACCTCCTGGTCTAGCCACTATCTTGGGTCACCGAAGGTTGGGGCCTCTCAAGAGAACAGAAATGCAAAGGGAGGGAAGCAAGTTCATCAACATCACTTAAGTACCCATTTCCTCAGAACCACCCTAGCCTACCAGGCTCCTCAGGGCCACCTTGAGTACCTCCAAGAAGCAAGGCCAGCTGTTGAAAGTGACAGCACTAGGTTGGTGGTCACTGTGGGAGGGGCGCAAACATGACACCCACCTGGACCCCTACTCCAGGATCTATGCAGCTTTCTCCCAACTCTGCCCCTTCTCCCAGACCAGATGTCCCTGCCCTCTGTACTAACCCTGCCTAACCCTTCTTTTCAGCGGCTTCGCTGCTGGAGTCCAGGCTGTGTCTCCCTGGACCCCTCCGCCCCCACGTCCCAGTGCGCGACCGTCGTGCCAAACGTGAACGCATTGGAAAGAGGAAGAGAGGAAGGAAGGCATGCTCCAAGGGGCCGGTCTGGCCGAACCGGCCCTGGGAACAGAGGAGGGATCCAGCGTGTTCTTTCCACCCCGATCGCTTGCACACTCAAGGTACTGACCTGAACCCACAACCCAAGGTGAGGACCTGGGCACTGTGCCCGCTCTAGGTGAGCGCACAGGTGCCTCCAGGTGAGTCACAATCCCAGGCCCTCCCCGCCCCCGCCGCTCCCGCCTCCCAAGCCTGTGCCGCTGGGATGGCGTCTGTCCATCCCCGCGTGCTCACCACTCTTCCTGGTGTCGCCGGAGGCGGCAGGAGGGGGCCAAGCGAGCAGCAGCAGCAAGAGCGACCCCGCCACTGCCACCACCACCGCCGCGCCCCCGGTCCGGGTCCCAGCCCGGCCCATGGCTCTGCGCTTGGTCCAGCGCTACACAGACCGTGTCTCGGGCCACCTGCCCCCGCCGCCGCCCGGGCAGCCACCGCCGCCACTACGGGTCCTGCCACCGCCCCTGCTGCCCCGGGCTCCCATCGTCCGGGCAGCTCCCAACCACCCGCGCCCCAGGCACTTCCGCCTGTGAGGCGCCGCCCCTCCGGTAGCTGGCTGGAGGGGGGCCGGGGGACCGCGGAGCGAGAGGCGCTGGGGGGCACGGGGGTCGGGATCCGAAGGAATACGAGGGCGGGCGTGTGGGACGCGGGGGGCAATGTGGAGTCGGGAGCTATATGGGAGAAGGGGCGACGCGTGGCGTGGTGCGATGTGGGGTCAGGAGCGATCCGTGCCTATTATATATACACTGTAGTCTGACGCGGGGGCCCCGGAGCTGCGGGGCCAACCTGAGGGCGGGGGGCGGACCCGAGACCGCGGGGAGGGCGGGTGGGCTGGTGTAGTCCTGGGCTGACACGGAGAGTGAAGGGGTGTACAGGGAAAGGGGTCGGAGAGAGAGGTCTTGGACTGAGGGGGATGGCGCGCGCGGGAGGTGGGATGCAGGGCTGGGGGAGGATCGTGTGGTAGGCGCCGGGGACCTGCGTCAGAGGCAGGAATTCGGGCAGTGAATTAGAATGCGCAGGAGATTCCAGGTGACAGTGGCCAGTCAGAGAGCCCCAAATGCTTCCTTGGAGGCGTTGGGTGGTCCCACGGGACACAAGTGTTTGTGGGTTCACTGAATCATGGGCCAATTGAGGCGGTGCAGGCCGCAGAGGGTCACTGGGGGAGACACCCCTCCACAGAGTGGCGAGTCCCGCACCCATATCTGCTTTGCCAGTGCTGGTGGCCCCTTTTGCGCCCTTCACAGAGCTTAACTTCCTAGCTGTCACTCCACAAAGCCGCCTCGAGTGTGTGTAAAAAACTACAATTTAAAGATGAAAGGCTTCTGGGACATATGAGAATTTCACAGTGGTGAGTGGGACTAACTCTTCACACTTTACACAGGGATAGATCACAAACACTAAAGATTTAAGCGTAAATAGGAAATGATCAGAGACTAGTCTTAAACGATTAGAAGAAAACTTGGGTATATTTTTTCGAGTCTTAGGGAAGGGAAGGCATTTTTACATATGGCCCCAAACTCAGAAGTCTCCAGAGGCAAGACTGGAAAATTCAACTAGGTGAAAATCAAGTGTTTTCTACAGAGCAAAACTACTTAGGTCAAAATACAAGCCATAAACTGGAGAGGACATGCTTGCACCTTGTATTACAAAGGTCCAAATTTTAATAAGATTAATAATAAAGAGCTCCTATACAAGTCAATGAGAAAAAAACCCACCCTGCAATACAAAACTATCTGAGAATATTCCTGGAAAGGAAACGCAAATGAACAAGAAAAGGCTCCAACCTCCCTTCTTAGAACTTGAAATTCAAATGTAAAAGCACCCAGAGAGATGCCTTTTTCTTTTCACCTAACAAATCTGCGAAGAAAAAAGTCTGATCAAACCTTAAGGGTGAGATTATGAGCCAAAAGACATGTTTAGTGAGCCTTGGAGAAGCCTCTGGACTCTGAATACACAGTCTTGCATCATTTATTCCACCGCTGTGCATTTTCCCTGTGGAGACATTTGCAGAAGGGAACACAAATCTTGGTAATGAGGCAATGGGGCATTTGATTCCCAGATGCCTATACTGTGATTCAAACACTATTATAACATAGTGTGACTGCAAAAGGAAATCAGGAATCTCTGTACTGGTTGGAAATGGTCTACCAGATTCAGCTTTAGCTCACAAAAGGAAAGGGCAGAACAATGTTAAGAAAGGTACTGGTTTTGAAGGAAAAAAAAATTTTTTTTAAAATTTATTTGCATGTTTCAAAGGCACAAAATGACTGGAGGTGCCCCGCAGCAAGAGCACAGGTTTATCCTTGAGGAGGGATAGGGATGGCTAGGGATGGGATGGGGGGTACTATACCTGTTTGTACCTTTTGAACTTTATACTTTGTGGGAAGCGGGGTAAGGGTTAACCAGAGGGGAGGGAGGAGAAGCTGACCCACCAAGCCCAAGGCCACTTAAGGCTAGTGAGGGGGGTTAGTGGGCGGAGGTCTGGGGGGGAAGGAAGCCAAGGGAGGTAGAAAACCAGAGGTGTAAAGCACAAAAGAGACCCTTTGTTCCTTTGGAATCTAGGCTGGGCCCTAGGGGTGGGGCTCCTGCTGTTCTGAATTTAAAGAGACAGAGATCAGTTCTGGGATTTGCCGAGTTGTGATTTTAGTGCACTATGCGGACCCAGTTATGCTGGGGACAGCAGCTGTGGTCATCTCTGGGTACTGTTCCATCCAAGACCCATCCTCTGCCCCAGGCTGGGCTCAGAGCCCCCCAACCACCACCACCAGCCCTCCTCACTCCAAGGGCCTCCTCTGAGTGTGCCACCTCAGTTTGACATTCCTGTGCCCAAGTTCTCTACCAGGCAGGAGGGGAGGCAGCAGACACCCCTCACTCCAGTGCTCCATCTAGGGGGCTGGTTAACTAGTAGATGGACAAGGAGCCCTAGACTGGAGTCTGGACACTTCTAAGTAAGAGCATAAGCAATGGAAAGAACCCTAGAACCCACCTTGAGGGGCTTCATTTTCAAGATGGGAAACTGAGGCTCAGTGACTAGAGGGCTCTGTCTAGGGACTTTTGCATATACATAGTCCTGTATTCTATCTCAGCCTACAGAAAAGTGAATTCCAACTAGACCAGATGGTCAACTGCCAAGAATAAAATGATCAAAATGTTAAAAAGAAACTTAGAATACGAAGATAGGAAAGAATATTTTAACCAAGATGGACAGGAAACTATGAAGGAAATGTAACTTATTTTACAACATTTTCAAAAATGTTATGTAACTATAAAAAGTATGAAAGTAAAAAGCATGCTAACAGTCATCAATTAAGTTAATAGACAAATGGGAGAAAATATGTGCTATGCCTATGATAAAGGATTAATATACTTAGGATAGAAAGGAAATTTGCGCATTGAAAAAAGACACCCCAAAAAATTTGACACAGGATATATAAAGGTAGTTTACAGAAGAAGAAAAGATGCAAATGGCACGTAACATGAAATGCTGCTAAATTGCATTTTTTAAGTGTGTCTTTTTTTTAAAGATTTTATTTATTTTTTAGAGAGAGGGGAAGAAAGGGAGAAAGAAAGGGAGAGAAATATCAATGTGTGGTTGCCTCTTATGTGGTCCCCACTGGGGACCTGTCCCACAACCCAGGCATGTGCCCTGACTGGGAATCGAACCAGTGACCCTTTGGTTTGCAGGCCACACTCAATCCACTGAGCTACACCAGCCAGGGTACACTTGTTTTTATTATTGTTCAGTTACATTTCTCCTGCCTTTTTCCCCATTGCTCACCCCTTCCCTGACCCCTCAATCCCAGTCAATCCCCCCAATCCCAGTCAATCTTCCCAGTCTCTCTGTGTCCATAAGTCCTCCATTCGTGTTCCTTTTCTTGCCCCTCCCCCTCTTCCCCTCCTCCACCAGTTATTTCCCTTCCCCTCCCCTTGCACTTGTTTTAATGCAAAGCAAAAGAAGACTGACTCCTTATCAAAAGCAGTACAGGTAGCCCTCTCAGGATGCAGAGCCTCACACTTAGCTGGTGGGAATGTGAACTCCCCAACTTTTTGAAGGTTACTGTGGCAACATTAAAATGTAATAGAAAGGTGCCCTCTTAGCACAGTAGGCAGTGGGTCAGTCTCATAATCTGAAAATGTAATAGAAAGCACAAAAACCTAGGACAGACACAAGGGTGTTAGCTGCAGAAATGTTTGTATTACCGTCAGAGTTTACCTAGATGTTGAGAAGGGGAGCAAAGGGAACTAGACACTGAGCTTAATAAAATGGGGAACATAAGACTACTTACTAGCCAGGAAGCTAAAGCTTCATACCCCAGGGGATTACTGCATTGCTCTGCCAAGGGGAATTAATACTCCTCCCTTCCCCCATCCACTACCAGATTGTTGGGGGTCACCGGAGGAGGTGCTGGACCATAAAGGCCAGCCAGTCTGACTAAGGGGTGTAAACCCATCTAAAACCTTTGAAAGTTTAGGAAGTCGATTAGGTCTTTTGAAAAGCACCTGGTCCATCCCAAACTCAAATTAATGTAATCCCAGAGGGAACAAAGAAGCTACTTGAAAATATTTCCACCTTTGTGCCCCAGGAGGACTGAAGCAATCAAGAAGGTATCTAAGCCATTGTGTTCCAGGGAGAGACATCCTGCAGTCCAGGACATGGGAGACAGATAAAGAATCAATCGCCCATCAGTGGACTGAGCGCAGGCTGCAAACCAAAGGGTCACCAGTTCAATTCCCAGTCAGGGCACGTGCCTGGGTTGCTGGCCAGGTCCCCAGACCGGGACACTCAAGAGGCAACCTCACACTGATATTTTTCTTCCTCTCATTCTCCTTCTCTTCCCCTCTGGCTAAAAATGAATAAATAAAATCTTAAAAAAAAAAAAAAAAAAAAAAAAAAGGAGTCAGTCGCCCAGGACACAGATAAAAGGATGCTAGGGAAATTCTCGGACTGTAGCTTTCATCTGATTAACCTCTTTCCTGAATTCCAAATCCCTGATCTATACTTTTTTCCTCCTTATAAAAAAGGCTAGCTTGAAAGAAAATGTAAGACATTCTTTTAAGGCACATACACATAACCCGCCTTCTTCTCAGATCTCTGGCCATCTGAATAAAGCTCCTGTAAAGATTCAGCCCCTGTCTCTGCTTATTGGGTGGTGGTGACAGGCAGCATGAATGCTGGCTTTTCCAGTTTTGGCAGGACATTGGAAACCCAGGGGGTAGCTTCACTCTCCACATGAACAAAATATGCCATGCCACAGTCTCCTGTGAGTGGGTTCTTGGAATGCTTTCCTTGTCATCCCATGGAAGAACCTAATTTCCACCAACATTTGTAGTTGCAGAAATTTGGGAGCTTTATGAGGGGGATGGGTGAATAAATTATGATATATTGATATATGATGAATTTTTACACAACTTTTACACAGGACTGTGGGTCTTCTGAAGGAATATTAATAAAGTAGAAAAATCTAATTGCTGGACAATGTGGATACATCCCACTTCCAGAACAGAACACCCTCGACCCTCTCACTAGCTCTGTCAGTGTGGACCAGGGGGGTGCTGTCCGCCCGCCCAGAGGGGAGGGTTGTTAGAGGGGTGGGGGGAGGACATGAACATTTCCCCACAGACAGTCTGTGTCTGGCCACAATGAGCATTATTATATTTGCTTTGAATAAAAATTCTAAAGGTTAACAAAAGCAGAAAACCCCCCTCACTATAATTGAATTTTATCCAAACAATTGTTGGAAGAGCTATAGCACTTGGATTTCAGGGCCTCCCTACTAGGCCACTCTACCCACCCAGTGGAGGAGGAGGAGGAAAAAGTGCTGCCAGTGCCCTTCTACTGCCCTTCCCCTCCCACCTGCCTCATCACTTCCTCGCCTGCTTTCCTTCCTTCCTTCCTTCCCTCCTTCCTTCCTTCCTTCCTGATTACCACAGGCTCTGGTGCCACTGCCCTGGACCCAGCTTTATCTCCTACCATTTCCCTTCCAGCTATAGGCGGGTGCTCAGCTCTTCACACATTACAGAAATGATTGAGGCCCTGGGCACCCTGGCTGCTGCTGCACCCTATCTGTCCCTGACCTACCCTGGACTCCTCCTCCAGGTGCATCCTGTGTGCAAGGCTCTGTGAGGACTCCAGGTCCCTGTCAGTTTATGGCCTCCTAATCTACAGACACGGGGTAGCCTGTCACCCATCCCACAGCAGGTTTCCTGAAGGAAGGAACTGGGTTAAACATTAATGTGGTCTGGCACAGAGGGGTGGGTGCAGAAGTCACTTTCCCTCTTTGTCCCAGTGCCCCAATATATCAGCATAAACTAGACCAGGGTGCCCAGACATCTGGATTTTGTAGGAATAATTTTTCCCAAAGTTTTATGAACAATGTAGGGTTTCTGAATCTTTATTTTACCAAAACAAAGTTTTCCTTAGGTCCAACTAAGATCTATTATTTCATAAAGAAAAATAATTTTCAGTGGTCTCAGAACTGTTTCTGTCAATTGGTCACTTAAGTAAAGCTGGTTAATGATTACAATGCACAGTAAAATCTTCAGAAGGAAAGAATGCTTTGTGGACCATTTGTGGGTTTTTTTGTATGTGGCAGTTTTAAAGTTATTAGTTTTTAAAATCAGCCTTTTAAAATAAACATATATTTTAAAGATTTTATTTATTTTTAGAGATGGGAAAGGTGGGAGAGGAGAGAAAAAAACACCAATGAGTGGTTGCCTCTCAAGCGCCCCCTACTGGGGACCTGGCCCAGCAACTCGGTCATGTGCCCTGACCGAGAATCAAATAGGCTCTTTGCAGGCTGGCATTCAATCCACTAAGCCACAACAGCCAGGGCTAAAATCAGTACTTTTTAAAAATTTCTCTCCCCTACATCTAAAATCAGTATTTTTTAATGGGAACAACTTGACCAAAAATCTGTCACAGAATTTTGAGACCCATTCAAACAAATTTTAATGAGAAAAAAAGTAATTTTCCAACCAAAAGTAGGAAGTACATATTCTTAGAATTATTTGTAAATGAAGGTTAGTTTAGTTTTTTTTTTTTTTTTTTTTTGAAGTTCAACATGTAGGTCTTATTTATCCCCATTTGATCTGAGCACTTGTGTACCAGAAGATGAAGGGCACAGATGGTGCCCTCAGGGCTCTTGGCCTATATGGAACTGGGAATAAGGTCCAGCTACATTACAGCATGGTGACCAGAGCAAATTCCTGGTCCCCTTCTAAGGGGTCATGGCAGAGGGTGATAGGGGCAGAAAATGGCTGCCAGAGCAGGAGGCCCCAAGAATTATGCTCTGATTTGGTGGCTCCCTTGGGTGTCCCTTACCAGTTGACCTGGGCTGTCAACTGGTGGGGGTGAGGCTATCCGGGGCCCTTCCTCCTAAAGAAAGCAGCCCACCTTTCCTGGCTTCTCCCTTCAGTGACCTGAAAAGGGGTGAAAAGAGGTGTAACATGTCTAAAATTAGAGTACCGGGGAGAAGGATTGAGGCTGGGAGGTGGGGGTGGGTGGGGTGGGTAGGGTAGGGGAAAGTGGTGGTGGGAAAATGGAGACAACTGTACTTGAATGACAATTTAAAAAAATGCAAAAAATATTAGAGTCCAAAAGAGGACAGGAAAGAAGGGAGACAGAAAAATTATGTGAAGAAATAATAGCCAAACAGTATCAAATTTGGTGAAAGACATTAATTTACAGACTCAAGCAGCTCAGTGAAGCCTCAGAAGAATCAATATGAAGAACAGATGCAGGCACATCACAGCCAACTACTGAAAACCAAACGTGAAAAGGTTAAAAGCAGCCAGAGAAAAATGACATTCAAGGGAACAATTTTTATGAGTTATGACTTCTCATCAGAAACCACAGAGGTCAAAAAACAGTGGAATGTCATCTTTAAAGTGCTGGAATAAAGAAAAAACTCCTGTCAATCCATAAGTGTATATCTAGTAGAAAACATCCTTTAAGAATGAAGATGCCGGACTTCAGGCCAAGATGGAGGCATAGGTGGACACACTGTGCCTCCTTGCACAACCAAAATTAAGGACAACAAAGATTTAGAAACAAGAAAACAACCAGAACTAACAGAAAATTGAACTGTACGGAGGTCCAACAACCATTCATCCAGACCCGTAAGAGGGGTGGAGTCGAGGCAGGAAAAAGCGGATGTTGGCAGACCCAGGCCCACAGGAGCCCCAGGCCTGCAGGCAGTGGCTAGTGGACCCCAGACGCAGGGTGGCAACGGGCAGACCCAGTGAGGCCGCGCAAGGCGGCTGGCTGACCCGGCAGTCCCACATTATCGCGTAGATAATCCAGGTGAAAACAGGGGAGTGAGACAGACCTCGAAGCCCAGGGCGGCAGCACTGGGAAATAAAACCTAAAAACACCAATTGAAAACACTTGTGGGGGTTGAGGTATCGGGAGAGACTCCCAGCCTCACAGGAGAGTTCGCTAGAGAGACCCACAGAGTTCTAGAATGTACATAAGCCCACCCACATGGAAATCAGCACCAGAAGGGCCCACTTTGCTTGTGGAAAGCGGCAGAAGGGACTGAAATACGAGAGTGGATCAAGCGCCATTGTTCCCTCTCAGACCCCGCCCCCACATACAGTGTCACACCTAAGGCTCCGCCCCTCATACGTAACAGGTGCGACCAGACAACCCCCCAAAAATGGCTCAAACTGGAGAACAGATCAAAGCCCCAGAACTGATTCATCTAAGTGACCAAGAGATAGCCAACCTATCAGATGTACAGTTCAAGGTACTGGTGATCAGGATGCTCACAGAATTGGTTGATTTTTCTCACAAATTAGATGAACAAATGAAGGCTACACTAAGTGAAAGGACGGAAAATGCACAGGGAACCAATAGTGATGGGAGGAAAACTGGGACTCAAATCAATGGAGTGGACCAGAAGGAAGAAAGAAACAACCAAACAGAAAAGAATGAAAAAAATAAGAATTCAAAAAAAAAAAAAAATGAGGAGAGGCTTAGGAACCTCCAGGACATCTTTAAACGTCCCAACATCCAAATTACAGGGGTATCAGAAGGGGAAGAGGAAGAGCAACAAGTGGAAAACTTATTTGAACAAATAATAAAGGAGAACTTCCCCAATCTGGCAAAGGAAATAGACTTCCAGGAAGTCCAGGAAGCTCAGAGAGTCCCAAAGAAGTTGGACCCAAGGAGGAACATACCAAGGCACATCATAACTACATTGCCCAAGATTAAAATGAAGGGGAGAATCCTAGAAGCAGCAAGGGATAAGGGCACAGTCACCTACAAAGGAGTTCCCATCAGACTGTCAGCTGATTTCTCAAAAGAGACCTTACAGGCAAGAAGGGGCTGGAAAGAAATATTCCAAGTCATGAAAAGCAAGGACCTACATCCACGATTGCTCTATCCAGTGAGGCTTTCATTTAGAATGGAAGGGCAGATAAAGTGCTTCTCAGATAAGGTCAAGTTAAAGGAGTTCATCATCACCAAGCCCTTATTACATGAAATGTTAAAGTGACTTACCTAAGAAAACGAAGATAAAAAATATGAACAGTAAAAAGATGGCAAACTCACAGGTATTAACAACCACACCTAAAACAAAAGCAAACTAAGCAGACAGCTAGAACAGGAACAGAACCACAGAAATGGAGATCACCTGGAGGATCAGCAGCAGGGGAGTGGGAGGAGGAGAGGGGGGAAAAGGTATAGAGAATAAGTAGCATAGATGGTGGGTAGAAAATAGACAGGGGGAGGGCAAGAATAGTGTGGGAAATGTAGAAGCTAAAGAACTTATGACACATGGACATGAACTAAAGGGGGGAATGTGGGTGTGAGGGGGTATGCAGGGTGAGGGGAATGATGGGGGATGGGACAACTGTAATAGCATAATCAATAAAATATATTTAAAAAGAAAAAAAAAAAAGAATGAAGACAGCCATGGCCAGGTAGCTCAGCTGGTTAGAGCCTCATCCTGATACACCAAGGTTGTGGGTTCAATCCCATATCAGGGCACATACAAAAATCAGC